>JAWNZC010000234.1:940000-1042500 GCA_035771165.1 Paragorgia papillata
CTGATGATCGCTTAACGCGTGAAACTCGGAGTAGCAACGTTCATTTTATTAAATAATATATATATATATATATATATATATATATGTGAGTGTTTGTAAGGTTTTCCAAGAGTGCTCAATACTTATACGTAGAGCAGATAATGCTACTCAGAGTTTCACGCCTCTTGCGTTCTTCAGGCAACAATCAATTTTCGGATCCGGTTTCGCTTCTATTTATGCTGTGTACGGCGTCATCTCAATGCGTGGGTTGCCTGGTGAGTCATCACTTTTTTCTGGTGCGGTGGAGGTTTGAAATGGTGAATTTGTTTTTGCGTCGGCATTTCGAAAGAAGTTCTGATTTTTTGTTTAGAAGAGTTTTTTTGTTGGCTTTCATAATGACAAGCTTTTCTTCGAGACATAAGTTATGCACCGTTTTGCTCCTTCCCTGTATGATACTGTTCTTTTGAGAATTGACCAATTGATTGTGAAAGTTTTCCTTTTAGATTTCAAATCCCAGACATGTTTTGATATAGTTCTGTGTCGTTGGCGTGTACTTCGCATCCTTAAAAGATTTCGTATGGTTTCGGTAGCGTTCTTTGAATGTGTTTGATGTCATACCAATGTAGTGCTTTGTAAACCAAACGACCACCCACAGTTTATCAGCAGCCACTCTAACCACCCACCATCCATCTTAAAGCAACTTCCACAAGCAATCAACAAACCAATATCATATCACTGCTATCATCCGACCAAGAATCCTTTGAAAACGCATCAACGTTGTACGAAGACGCCTTGAAACGAAGCCATTTTAATTCTAAACTAAACTACATTCCCGAAACACAAACCCAATCGCCCACATCACTACGACGTTTATTGAAAAATTGAGCTCATCATTATATATAATAAGAGCTAAAAAGTTCATCTATGCGTCCTTAACATCCGAATAAGCAATTTATAGAAACAAAAAAATGTTCGCACAGTTTACATGTAACAATCAATTGTTTACAAAATTTCAATTTCATCGTCCTCAGCCTCGTCATCATCATTAGTAAACAGTTCGTCAACTGCATCCTCGACATCTGTCTCAGCGATGTCCTTGAAAGGATCAGGCCTATCATACTGTTGTAAAACTGAAAGCTGAGACTAGAGATGTCTCGCTCCAGCTTCACACGGCTGGCCTTTCTTGAAGCAAGGGGGGGAGGGGGCGGGGGGGGGGGCGTTTAACGGAGGGTTGCGTTTATTAAATATTTTTTATTGGTAGAGGGGGCGGCGTCTATTGGAATAAATACAGTAATCAACGGCGTGTGCGATTGTATATAATAAGCGTACAGTATATAAGATCAAGATACCTGCCAGCGACATTACTGAACAATAACTACATGTATGTCTGTGAACACACTGAACACGTCTAAAAAGAACACTTGACTTCAAACAACTTGATCAGACATCAGGAAAGCGAAGAAAGAAAACATGAACTATTAGCATTTAGCACACATCATCAGCCGCCCAAAGCCTGATGGAATGATGCAATAATTGCCATTTTGGAACATAGACAACAAAAAAACAAAAAACGGAGCCGAAACCTATGATATAGGCTTTACGCGAAAGCCTATTAATTAATAAACTAAAAACTCATCTCAACGGCAATATTGGATCAGCACCTCTCTACTTATTTTTTTTTTTTTTATTTCTCACCTCCTGTCACCTTCACTGATATCTCACCTCGTAACCTATAATTAGCTACAACGAAACGTTAGATTATTAAATAATATGTTTTTATATTCTTGTGTCGATGGCTTTTATTCGTGTTTTGTGCTGGGCACTCATATTCATATGAAGATTTCCTAGTTAGTTGAACGGTTGGCTGCGCTATTATGGCGGACACGGGACGCCGCTGTGGCAGTGCAGTGCGATACTGCAACAACGACAGACGTTTTATGAAATATTGGGGCAAGAGATATTATGTCGAAAATTTTGTTTTTAATACGTGGCTAAAGGACCAGAATTTGCCAACAAACATGGCGCAAGCAAGTCGTTACATATATTTCTCTACTTTCACGTCTTCGGCTTTATGGTGTCAAATTGCCCAAATAAAATTGTTGCTTTCTTTAAAATTACACGTTAAATTCGATAAAAACACAGCAAATACGTGCGATTTTATCATTATACTTTTAGATTTAAACTGTTTTTGAAGAGTTACAACTCTTATTGTCTGTAAATGCAAATTAAAAATTAAACATACGAGTAAACACGCGTATAAACCTGAAACCTTACCATGCCTGCGGGAAGAGAATCTTACATTTTGTCTGATAATGAGAAAGAGGATATTTCATAGGTCAGTAATGTCACTGGCAAGTACAGTTGAAGCTCTCTTAAGCGACCACCCTCGGGAACTGTAAAAAGTGGTCGCAACTAGAACTGGTCGCTTACGAGAATTCGTTCTCGTATGCGACCACCCACTGAAATGGCTGAAGTTGGTCGCTTACGAGAGATTGGACCAGAAAAACACTGCGTTTCTATTCTGGAAACCAGCCGGAAATAGCAATACTTCATTGTTATGCATTTTATAATCACATCACTGTATTAAAAGTTATCAAATTGCTTTTTAGCGCAGTGTTGACTGATTGCAAAGCGTAGTTCAATGGTGGCCGCTTACAAGAGCTTAAAAACAAAGAAACAGCTCAGTTTGTGAATCTGAAAGGTGGTCGCGGTCGCTTACGGGAGTGGTCGCTTACGAGAGCTTTTAGTAACAGAGTTTAATAGGGAATTTAAACGGGGTTTCGTGAGGGTGGTCGCAACTAGAGCTGGTCGCTTACGAGAGTGGTCGCAAGGAGAGCTTCGACTGTATCTTGATATTATATACGCTTACAATCGCACTTGCACGCCGTTGATTAAGTTAACTTACACGTGATACACTAGTTTCTAAGTAAACATGTACTTGACTGCTCACTTGAGAAGATTGCACATGCCTAAGCGATTACATTAAACGATTTACGACTGTATCAGCGCGAGTCAGCTAATGCTAAGACAAACTGAAACACCAAAGAACCAATCAAATCAATCAATCAAAATATTTATATACACACAGAAATCTCTTTGTCACTCAGTTTATCTGAGCACCCTTCTGTATATTTCTTATTCTGTGGTCATTACGTGCTAACTTGTAAAAGATTATAGCGTTATTGGAATTACTGTAAAAGATCAAATTTTCAGCAAGTTTTGTTGGTAAGTTCTCATACGAGTAATATGATGGTTCAATGCGCAGCGCGTGTTTCCCCCCCCCCCCCCCCCTCAGTATGGGGACAACCAAGGCCACGAAAACTATAAGAAACTACAGTAATCCAATTGCATCAGCTCATTTCTCATTTCTAATTTTTTTTTGCTTTTTATTAATTTACAAATGTTGTACATGTATATTGTTATTTCTAATGGTTCACGCTTCTATTTCACTTCTGTAAAATTTTACTTTTATTTTTTATATTCCGTGCGCGAGAAAATCTGGCAGGCCCGAGCATGCAGACATCTAGGCGCGAGAAGGAAAATGCTATGACTAACAGTATAGAAAGCGAAAGCTATTGTCTCGTGGCATATTTGTAAAATGTTTAGAACAGTTAAGATATCCAGAAAGATACTCGGAACTCGGAAACGAAGATAATTTACATGTATTCAAAGCTAAAGATGTTTGCGCTTAGCCGGTTCGGAAAAGTGTGAAATCGACCTTGTATGGCAGTATTAAAGTGTCTATGAGTAAAGCGTTTTTTACGCAGACTGAAGGATGTTCAGTAAAATAGCTCAGAACGTTTGTAATTCTGATGAATATTTTCCGAGTTACAATGCGTTGAATTAAGTTACCAATTTTGCCATATTTTCGAATAAAAAGTACGAGCATTCCTGATTTACCAAATTTGAAACAAATATTAATATTCTTATATTCTGTTACACAGCTGTGGTCAAAGCGGAAAAGTCTGGGATCGCTATCTACTATAGATGACGAAGAATCAAAGCAGTCTTTGGCTCATGCTGATAGTGATGACAACCATAGGCGTATGGGCCGGGGGGCTGGGGGGGGGGGGGCTGCAGCCCCCCAAAAATTTTGGGAATCTAGATAATTTTTGGGCAGCAAGAGAAATTTGGGCAAAGGGTTTTTTAAAAGTTTCCATTTTTCCAAAAGATAAATATTACTGATAATCAATAAGGTGAGACATTTTTATAACTCCCCTTTGTTTATGTCTATTAAAACGGAATAAATTACCTTACTGTTAGTTAGTCACTATATAGCTTTATTTTTGTCAGAATTTTGAAATTTTTCAATGCCGAGTGGTCTTGTAGAAATTCCATTCATGTCCTTACTGAACCGTGCTTTGTTGTCAATTCTGTCGCGTTGGTACGATGCCAGATTGTCAAATTAAATGCCAAAGGACGCAATCACGCATTTTCCCCCATCTTCTTATGCTGTTGACCAATTGTCATGAATTACAAAGAGTTAGTGCTTAGTGAGTTGAAAATTAAAAGTTTCTAAAACGCAACATGCACAGCACTTAATGACCTTTTAAAAGTTATTAAATTAAAACTTGTATGAGTTGTATCGAAAATCGAAAGGTCGCACTGGAGAATAAATTAGTAGATTTGAGTCGCGTGCTAGGCAACATGTTTTTCAGCATGTTAATAGTGCCTCGTATGAGCATCGTTTGTTTTCTATTGTTTCGTAAAAATTTGGGCAACTTGAGAGATTTTTTTGGGCAAATGGTTCGACGCCCCCGCCCCCCGCCCCCTGGAAAAAAATGCCCATACGCCTATGGAACAAACTGCTTAATCATATCCTCATTTGATTCTTCGTCATCGTAGCTAGCGACACAAAATATTCGTTTTCCCACTCGTTTTCAAAAGCCCTATCTTGCTGTATATTTACCTGTCTCAACGCGGTCCCAGACTTTTCGTATTTTTTATTCGAAAATATGGCAAAATTGGTACGAACCATCAGATGCAATCGAGAGGCGGTCGTCGATGAGGTTACATTCCTTCGGGAACTATTGTCCAAAGATTTGGCAGAGCTGTTACAGTTAATAGTGTTTTTTTTCTGAATGTTGCAGAGTATTAACAAAACAAATAGAGCTACAGTAAAACAGCAATATTTTCTATTCTATGTTTCTCTAGCCAGTTGGCTCAGTTGGAAATTATCACTGATGTACGTGTGCCAATACGCCAATACTGTAGACAATAATGAGTATCGCTTCTGGCTCCAGATAAATCACGTTGGGTCTTAGCTAGATTATCATGACTGTTATAAAGCAAATAGCACTGCGGATAACACAAGGTCTTTAAAATGCGCAGAGTAAAGATGTGGTGTAAGACTAAACTAAAACTAAACTAACCTTATTTATACTGGATAACTCTATCAGTTATATCTAAACTGTTATCCTCAGAGGTCCAGTAAGGGCCCACCCTCATTGGTCCAGTGTTAAAAGACGATGCCTTCTGACGATTTTTATACATCATATACATTATTTCCGTTCTTCTGCTCTGGTTTTCTTACTGAAACCTGTCCAGAATTACCCTGGATCAACCGCAAAATGATTCGCATGCACCATACCACAGTATCGTCCTTTAGAAGGCTGAGTTTGGGTCATAGTCCATACTGTAGTCATAGCGGCGAAACATAATCACTTAATCATAATTATATGTTTTATTGATGGTTGTGATATACGAAACTTCGATCAGTACGACTTGAGTCTCTAGCGTTAAATCTCCTCTGGATCTTGGTTCTATTACTTATAACTAATTTACTAATTTGCTCTGAATTACTTTTTATATATCCCACATTTCAGCGACTAGACTTGTGCAGTTTCAGTACATAATTTGCGCAGGCACCGCGGCAGGCGATAAAATGTGTGGTCATTCGCGCGCCAGATCCTTATTAACCAAATACTTACTGATAATACGTAAAGAAACTCACGCTAGAGATTAAATTGACCATTTATGCACGGATCGAATGCGGACAACTGTATAGTGCATACATGCAAGACCAACACTGAAAACCAGTTCTCTGTAACACCACTGCCAAACTGATTTTTAAGTGATTATTGTTAATAGATATAGTATAACTTGCTAACTTTTAGCAAATCCCGTGACCAGACCAATGATAAAATCGAACAAAAATTGCACGCAAAAAAACGTAAATTTATGATTCTTAGACCAACATTCTACCCTTTATAATGGTTCTCTTCACGACGTTGCTGCGATCACTTCAATACTGATTTTTACGGCGACGACGTTTATTCGAACGCTGATCCGAGGGTCCGACAGGGCCATCAAAATTAGCGTTTACGAGATTTCGAAATCACGTGATTTCATTACTGATTTCCTGATTTCGCTGATTTCATTACTCATTTGAAGATTTCAAGTTGATTTCAGATTTCGTTATGGATATTTCATGATTTCTATGATGATTTCGTGATTTGTTTGGCGATTTCAAGATTTCTATGGTGATTTCCAGATTTCTACACGGATTTGATGATCGATTTGCTTTGATACGCTATTTATATCAAGAAATTATAAGCCTCAAACCGCATTTCCCCTGTTTCTGACTTGTTATAAATGGCGATGGTATACTAAAACGGTTATTATCCAGAGAAGAACCTACAATTCGGCTTTAATACAATAAAAAATTCAGCTTCCACAAGCACGAAACTCTTGAATTTTGTCATTTTCATTTTTGTCCTTTATTTTGTACATTAAAATAGACAGTCGACAGATAAACTCTGCGTTCGTGGGCAAAACACAAAACGAGCATACTTTTTGGTCAGTACTGTCATTGATAATTTGTTATATCTATAGCATTATATATATATATATATATATATATATATATATATATATATATATATATATATATAGTTAAAGTTCAAAGACTCAACAGGTTTGATTAGACATTTTATTACTATTTAGTTTCGTGCCACAAATATTGTGTGGTACTCTTCAGATAAAATGGTCTAAAGAGACCATTTAGACCATTTTATCTGAAGAGTACCACACAATATTTGTGGCACGAAACTAAATAGTAATAAAATGTCTAATCAAACCTGTTGAGTCTTTGAACTTTAACTATAAGATGATCTGGATTCCCATCGAGCACTCTGCCAAAGGTTTTTACAACATCTTCTACAGTATATATATATATATATATATATATATATATATATATATATATATATATATATATATATATATATATATATATATATATTAATAGGTTGAAAGCATGGCTTACTTGAAAAAATTAAGACGCGCATCAATGTAAAACCAAAGAGAGATACGTGCACAGTTGTTTTGCAACGATATATCCTTTGAACCACTTTTACACAATCTCGTTCAAAGGTTAGATTTCAGAATTAAACCTTTCTAATCTTTTATGATCGAGCCCATCTTGGGTTTGGCACTTAATACTACTTGTAATTACTGATACCAAACTCCTTTTTATAGCCCTTAAATTTTGAATTTGAGGTGAAGTTTCTATTGATATTTACTTTCATCATTCGATTAGCTAGTGAATCGTTTTCCCATTTATCAGGAAATTCATAGGGAAAAAAATATATGCGAAATCACAAAATTTGCGAGGGCGATTGAAAGAATGTTCATTAGTGTTAAGACATGTAAGAATGTTAATAAGGAAATACCTAAACTTCGCCAAGATATTCAATACCCAGCACTCTCGTTTAATATATTATGCATCGCTGAGCTTACATGTTCTAGCAGAATTACGATGAAATAATATTTGACTGTTTTGAGCTAACAAAAAGCAGCGCAAGAGAACACGCAGAGGACAAAACGTATGAACTGGAGTTAAGAACGAAGATTATCGCAAACTCGTTTCCAATTTCTCAGAGATTTAAGTTGATTTCTGATTTCAAAGTGCGTGTGATTTCTAGTGATTTCTGAGGTGAGCGTACGAGATTTCTGCCGTGTCGGACCCCTCGCATGTAGACATGCTAATAAATTTCTTTTAGGGACGGACCATTAGATTTTTGAGGGGGGGGGGGGGGGTTTGGGCAATTACCAAAAAAATATTCGAGCACGGCCTTATCCCGGGAAAAAATATCGTGCACAACAAAACCCCCAGAAATAAATATCCTGCAAAGTACCATGTTTTCTAAAAATAGAAAAATATTTATATAGAGGAGCAGATTGCCAGAACACAAAATAAATCACAAGCTATGAATTCATCTTGTTGTTAATATTAAACACAGACTTGTCAGGTCACTGCTATTAAATAGTGTTAGAAAACAAGTACTTGTCCTACAAAACAAGTGGAACAATTTTTAAGCAGCAACAAACACATTATGCAGTTTACTTCCATTTTAACAATGTAGAGCAGCTGCTCACTAAATACAAAGATATTATTTTGCATTGTAAAAACACAAATATTATTAGTCTTTTTAGCGCATAATTTATGATTGTCTATATATTCAAATACTTTCTTGTTTTTATGATAAACTCAACATTTGTATAGCAAAACATCATTTGTGAAAACATAGATATATTCAATGACACTTAATATTTTAAAGCTCTGTGTGGCCCTTTTCACCAATTTGGTGAAAAATCTCCCACACAAGGCATTAAAATAGTATTTAAGTGTCATCTCATATCATATATAGTCGGGGGTGGATTCAGGGGGGTGTACCCTTCTTTTACTGTCACAAATTGCATCATAAACATAAAAAATGTTTGTCATAAATTATTAAAATCTCAGTATCCATTGGTTAATGACTGATATGGCCCATTGCGTAATTGCTTTGTGGTTGTATCTGTATCCTTTCTAGTATTGCTATAAACGTATTGTATGTGTCGGACATTAACAAACATAGGCTCACAAAAAAATATCCTGCAAGCAAATGATGTCGAAAAAAAATATCCTGCACAACCTCGAGCGAAAAAAATAATTCCTGCACCAAAAAATTGGCCAAACCCCCCCCCCCCCCCCCCCCCCCCCCCCCCTCAAAAATCTAATGGTCCGTCCCTTATGAACTTTGTAACATAATTTCTATATGGCTCTTAACATACTTATAATAAGCCTTCCGGGACCTGTTCTTGTTCATTTTTTGCCAACCACTTATCTATTTTATTCAAGTGGATATATTCATGTATATAGTATAACATTACAGGCATAAAAATAGGTGCGCGCTTGCGTACATGCGGATACTGGTATTTGGCTAACATGACTGAACAATGTAAATTGTATACTGCAAACACATTAATGTACTGAAGATACTACAACTTATTATTGTAAAGTAAAGATATGATGGTGATTGTAAGATGCATTTGGAAAGATCTGGAAGAAACTGAATACTTTAAGCTGGGTGCTTTTTGGGGCATAATGAGCAAATTAGATAGACTGAAATTTCAGCATGAATTTACAAACAAATCACTTTAAAGTAATGCTGCAATTGTGAATTTGATGGGGAAAACTGCAGCCTATGTAAAACCGGATCAAATTTTCAGCCCACTAACTGCAGTAAAACTTTAGACTAGCTTTATGCCAGCCCATACTGAAATTACTCAATGCCGCACAAATTGCTCAAGCCGCACAGCTCACTCTCATTTTCACATTTAACCGCTGAACTAGTTGGAAGTTATTTGTAAATTATATATTGCACATTAAGCAAGTTATACTCGTTATTATTAAATAGTCAATTGTTTACTGTCTATTTTAATACAGTACAGTTTTAGCACAGCTAAGCACCAAGGCTTTGTTTTGGGTTTGATTTGATCTTTGCTTTGCAAATTTTGTGAGTATCATCACAGCTCTGATGAAATTGTTGATTAGAGACACTCAGACTGACAAACACAGCGCTGATTCTGCGAGAACTGAGTGAACTTGCAAATATAGCAGTTTACAGTTTATACATCAAACATGCACACCTATAAACAAGAAAAACTACGTCAATGCTTGGAAATAAATAAAAATTCTGTATATACAATATACAATATTAATAGTTGAGCCAAATAGTAAAAGCTGTCTCTTATTTTTAATCTAAACAAGACGCCTGCTTAGGCGTTCACTCGGGCTACTGATTTCTGTAACCTTGGCGTAGCCCTTGCACATATAGAAAGCGTGCCATGCGAAACAGTGCAATTGACAAACCGAACGAGGTCTTCTATGAAGCTTTTGCTGGTGTAAACAACGCCGCTGGGGAAGCTCTTGGTATTCAGTATAATCCAGCGCTTTCTGAATGCATGTAAACAAAGCAATGGGCGGTGTGGCGTTCAACGGGCAATGTCGTATTTGTAAATTACAGCGAGCATACACCATGATGCCTGCAATGATGAGATTACGAAAAATAAACCCGAACTGTCTTATGTCAGGTTTATCTTCTCCGGCTTCGGTTCTGGTAAGACGTCGATTCCGCAGGGTCTTCTGTCCGCTAAATTGTGAACTGGTCGAAGAAACGCTGAAACGCGGTACATCTCTTTCATAACTGTAAAGTTTACACGGCATTTTCAAACATATCAGTCACACGTTTGCGAGAGAACGAAGTCAACGCAGACAGATCAAATTACACACATTCATGAAGATTTTATATAGGTGATGGGAAAAATTTCAATTTGTGATCACAACACTATATGATCGAAACTGAATACGAGTAAAATGAAGGTGCGTTTGTAACTGCGTACGTTACAGTACAAACAGGGAATTCCCGAATCTGCATGAACAAGTTGCTGCTTTACCCGAGCTGGCTCGACTTTCATCCTGTGTTTACATGACAATTTCTAGCCCTGCTACCCAGAATCGCACTTTTGCGAGTACGTCTTCAATTTATAACCTACACACGAGCAAACAGAACTTGTGAAATACAACGTTGTCCAGAAGGAACTTGTATAGACAAACCTTGTCGCGTATACGGAACTCTGACGTTCCAGCCCGGGTAGGTGAGCTAGACCGGTCTAATAACCGAAATCCCCCTGCAAGATGGCGGAAAATACCTTGAAAGGGTCTATTATAAAGACCTTTTCAAGGACGATAAGATTCATTTAGAAGGTAAGAAAACTTATACATCAATATAGATTTCAAATATTTACGTTGATGGTAAGATTGGGAATTATTTGCCTTTCTGCGACGTTGGATATAATTTATACTCCGGCTACTATGGCAGAAGGTCGGCGTTAGATCATATTGAGTTAACGTACAGTGACGTCAGAATTTATATAGCAGCGGAAGTATTGAGATACGATACTTTGGAGTTCAACTTGCACTTTAAAAATGGCGTAGGAAGGCAAGCCGATTTCTCATGCCTAATATACTGTATGTTAAAAGTAATTTAATTGTCAAGTCCGTCAAGATAGGTCTCAAAATACGCGTATACTCTTTCGCTGGTTGATCAATTATTGGAAAGATTGACAAACAAAATAATGTCTGATGACAAGCAGAAAGCCGAAGCCAGAAGGTGGAATACTGGAACTGGAAGAACGCAGACAAACGGTAGCAAACCGCGCATTTTTTTTGTACACCTCGCACATGGGATTGCGGTCATTACTGTCCGTAGTAATTTCGCAATTGGTAATTGCGGTGATTTGCATCTTTATGAATTATTAAACAGTTGAGTCTACTTGCCAAAATTGGATTCCTTGTAAACGCATCGCCATCCGGTGCAAGTTTCTTTCTTAAAATCTCCGAAAGCATTGAGTAACTCCTCCCTCGAAAGAAACAATAACTGCCCTTCGCTGTCATCCACCTCCTCCATTCTTGTTTTTTATTTTCACACAACAGAACTTCCCGCCATAATATGAAAGTTCTGACATCATTAATCTAGTGCTAATCCAGCATCATGATACTTCCGCTCCTGTAAAATTCTGACGTCACTGTACGTTAACTCAATATGATCTAACGCCGACCCGGCTCCGTTTTTTGTATCTGCGCAGCAGATATATTGCTATCGTGCGTGAAAGTTTGTTAGGTTTGTTAACAATGACGTAATGCTTAGGCGAGCAAAAGCAAGATGGCGTCGGCGAAGGAGTGGAGTATGTTTACTTGATGTAGCGATATTTTCTATCGTTTCTTTAGCCTTCGAAGTATATGTTTTAACATTTTTAATGATAAGACTTCAGAGGCACTCAGGCACACTGTCTGTAATAACTGTATGACTGAATATTATATAATCATCTGAACCAAATATGCTAAGGTAAGAGATTTTACTGTAATAACTGTATGACTGAATATTATATAATCCTCTGAACCAAATGTACTAAGGTAAGAGATTTTAAAACACATATATTACAGTAATCTTATATAAGCAAGTGTTACCTGCTGCATAATAGTCAACAACTGTAATCCCAGCAGAAAATTGGGCCTGTGGTGGCAATATTGGGCTATAGAAATTATAGACTTATTTCTATGTATTGGGCCCATAGCACCTGGTGTTATAATCACATGGATTCCCGTTATTTCATAACTTTCACAATATCAAAGTTCACAGGGAGTACCAAATTACCAACTGCATGTAATGTACACAGTTTAAAAACAAACTTTTATTTGAACATTAACATTAACATTAACCACCCCTAACAGAAACTTAAGTGTGGGTTCAGGATCAACATTCTGATCAGACACTACTATCTGTGTGTGTGTGTGCGTGTTTTGACTTATACAAATTCTGCAAAATAATCTGATGGGCTCAAAGGTACATTGCTGTAAAATGTTCTTAAAGATCTAGATTTGTCAAAACATATTAAGCACTTGGAATTGAGTTGATGATTATTTAATATTTGTATATTATAAATTATGTGTACGGCCTGTCAAAACCCTTGCCATATCATGTCAAGCGATAAGCTATACTAACATGTAGTTCTCAATTTTATAATTAAAAAATATAGAAGAAATGTGTACATACTCTGTCTATTGTAATTAATATTAAATTTTTGGACTTTCCAACCTCCTTCGCAAGCAACGCTGTGGGCTCTTATGGTGTAGAGGTGAGAAAACCTTGGGTAGAGTGGGCAAGGGGGTGTCACATTAGCCACAAACTGGTGTACAGAGTTGCCTGTGGAGTAGCCTAAAGGTTGTTGTCCCATTTGAGGCAGCACTTCACTTGCGATAGTAACTTCTAGTTTATGTATATAAAGTTACGTATGATTTCTAAATATAATTAATCTTAAAACTGGTTGAAATATTTGTATATTGTCTGCATGAAGTAGGTACGGTCATATAGTTCAATATAGCTCCTCTCTTCTCCGCAGAGGTTTCTGCTGAGCGAAGGAGAGAGGTACAGTGCAATCATCCATATAATTCTTCAAATGCTACAAGCATGCGCATATACATGTACGCATAGCGTACCTATTTTTTTTCTTGTTTTTTTGTTTGTTTTGTCTGTATTTCGAAATGGCAATCATTACGTCATCCCGTCAGGCTTTACGAAACTGATGCGTGCTAAAATGCTAATCTTCATGCTTTCTTTCTTCGCTTTCCTGATGTCCTTGAAGCTGTTCACTGAAAAGTATACTTAATTGTTGATCAGTAATGTCGCTGGCAAGTATCCTGATCCGTTAATATACGCTCAGAATTACACACCGATTGCGGTTGACCGGCCGTAGACCTACACTATAAAGGGCTTGTTTATACGGAGGCGAGCCGGACTAGATCGTACGTTTGTTACTATTAAATTTTCATCTTGCGTTTATATGAAAACCGAGCAGCCCGCGCCTAGCCGAGATGTCGCTTTGTGCAACCGGGTGCAAAAATATTGGGGCGAGCGCTTGTTTTTCCATGTGGAGAATCTCTATTCTTTGTGAAAATATCGGCTGTTTTCTTCTCAAAATCTTGTTTATTTGATGTTTTGCTAGCCATGGCCTTACTCAACTAAGGCCATGGCTACCAAACAGCCGTATGGCGGCTGCTTAAAACGCTTTTGATATGCCTCGACACGGCCACATTGAACAATCCTTAGGAGTAATTTGATTGTAAAGATACACGTTTGACGTATTCTAATTACAGACCTTTACCTTTACCATCCTCATCAGTTCTTCGCGTATCTTAAATCCCCTATCAGCCATCACTTGTCTTCATCATATGGTTCAAGGTAATCTAAAAACCCACTGTCCCTCACAACAAACACGCCGGTTGCTCTACCTCCATACGCTGGAGATACATATGGAATGGCCCCATTCGGTGTGATGGCAACTAATACTTTAAATATAGTGGTGCTTGTACTCGCTCCACATTGTTGCTGCCAGATCTAATCCACTTGGTGTTTCTGTGAAGTACTCGAAGCAGTCAATAATGTACCTTACTTTAGGGTAGAGCTTTCCGAAGTAACTGGACAGGGTTTTCTTTATTTTGTAACGGCTTGGCCAAATAATCAGAACAGAAATTTTCTTTGAGCACGGTTTGACCCAAGTTATACATATGCTGCTTGCTGTGGCTGATGATATATGGAAACGAAATGCCAGATCTTCGATTAAAAGGGCAAGCCTCAGCTTCATCAAGGCAAGAAGAAATTCTTGCTCCAATCTTAATTTTCGTCGTGGTCCCATTCTCGTATCACTTTTGCCAGCAAACTGCTGAAAAGGTGATGTGCTTTTTTTGGCTTCTTTTTGGGTTTGTTTTGGCCCTCTCCAATATTGCATGTTCTGGGCTTTGGGCAGAAGATATTCAAACAAACATTTAAAGGACTCTGTAGAAGGTAGGCCAGTGTACAATTTTACCTCATATTATCTTGTTAACTGCTCAAATCTCATTGGTATGGTAAAAGAAGGATCTTCGTCGGTATCTGAACCGTCGGATGTCTGATGACTCCCATTGTGTATCTTCGGAGTCACTGTCATCATCAGTGTCGATGGCCAAGCTGCGTTTTGGGTTGCGCGACCTTTCTTCAGTTTTTTCCTCAAGCCGATTTGTTTTGTGCTTTTTCGGGGTGCTGGAGTGGAAACGTTGAGACAGGGTCAGGAACACTGTTGGGCAGTCTGTTTCGGGTTTATCCGGAGTTCGTTTTCCAATAGGAAAATGATTTGAGCAGACAAATGTTCACTCTTTGCCACCTGCTTTCGCCAAATTTCTGCCAATTTTGCGTCCTTGGGCCACTTGTGAAACATCAATTTTTCTACGTGTATTATTTTTACAATTAAATCCTCGCACAATGAGCGTTTTTTTGGCATAGTAAACAGAGCGGCCATATGTAAATTATAAGTGACCGCGCGCTCGCCCCAATGTTTTTGCATCCCCTGCAAGATGGCGGAAAATACCTTGAAAGGGTCTATTGCTTTAACATCCACTCACCACTCTTGTCTTAGACATTAAAGCGTTGAACAACAGTAACACTTGTGTCTCGACTTTTGAAATGCTTTGATTTTTGATGACGTATACTATATCGCATTCGCTAAAGCGCTATTCGGCTTACGTTCGTGAGCGTTCGTACAACGTACGTACATACGAATACGGCTTCTGATCGATGATCTACGCCTTGACCACGTGATTGACGAAATATAGTCCATCTGTGCATCCCAGCTCATGACATAGCGGATATGGTTTACAACCAGCATCCGCAAAAAACGGTCAGAATTTTGAGAATTCAAACTAACAAATGAACGTTAAGCTGTTCAACTTTTTGTCCAACTCCAAAAGCAAAAGGAGCAAAGAGCTTACAACATGCCTCACTCCATCACGCGGCTAACACTCACCGGAAGTATGAATAGTAGCGGAAGTAAAAAGTGCAATCGTGACACCCAAAAATTAAAAAAAAACACCCCAAAAAAACCCGAGCCGAAACCTAGACTCGTCCTACCACAGCTGGCCCGAGTAATTACACGAAGTTAGCTCAGAAAATATAACTAGTGTAACTGAGTAACGTATGAACTGAGAGATATTGATTACACTATTCCAGCACAGCGCCTAGAGTTAGAACAACAAACAGCGTGCGTTGTTATGTAGAACCGCTCTGAGACATATGGCCTGCTTGTTTTTGTATAATACGTATACATGAATGATAAATTAAATTATTCATTTCGTCTCTATCCTACATTCTGATTGGTTAATTCACCTGCAAATAACTGAGTGGAAATAATTTTCTGCTGCAAATAATTTTCGGAACATGCGCACTAGCGATAGCGCTGCTGACTGCAAATAATTTTTGTAAACATGGCGGTGAGGGCGGATAGTTTTCCTCAGCTCTCCGAGAAAGTAATCGAGAGTATTTGGAAGCATCCATAACGACAATTTAATTCAGAAAAGAAATATTTACAAGGAAGATTTAGTGAGATAAAAAGCAAGACTCGTGCTAACAAAAAGTAAGTTTTATGAAGATTTTAGTATGCCGAAGGCAGATTGAAGAATGGCGATCTGTAACTTTAGGCATTTCTAATTTTTAACTATTTTATGAAGGATAAATCAATTATTGAACTCGTCTATCGCAAGATGTCATGATTTGTCAGTGTCTGGCTACCAGTTATTTGCCTCTGCCTTCGGCATCGACAAATAACTAGTAGCTCGCCACTGACAAATCATGATATTTTGCTCAGACTCGTCCAATAATTGATAATTATTATATGGCTTTCTAATATCCTGAGTTCTGATTGGTCAACGCACGGTCCGTAAAAATGCGTATCCTCACCACGGTCCGTTTTTTTCCGTATCCGGACCGCTTTCCCGGATGTTGATTTTGCTCGCGTGAATTTCTAAGGTTTTCAGACTAAGTTTGATACAATAATTATCGAAAAACTTGAAATAGCCATATAATAAACGCTTTATTAACCTCGTTTACTCGGTCTGTACGGGAAAATGTCAGACCTCGGTCTTTTTTGTAAGAACCTCGCCTCGCCTCGTCCGTACTGTCAAGACGTCGGTCTGATATTTCCCCGTACAGACCTCGTTTTCGGTTAATAATCACTTAATATTTAACGCTGTTATGCACGTCGCATAATTCGAAATAAATACTCGCATAAACGTTCCATTGAATCATAATGTAATACAATAAAAGAAAATAATAACTTTAAACGTGACGTACAGTCCGTTTTACGCATGTACCAAACTAATGTTTACATCTTTCTTTACAAAAAAATACTAATACCTCATTCAAGTTTTTAAGCTTTTCTTGGTTCCCATTCATTACTTGTACCCAAATTAAAACAAAACATTTTCAGGAGAAATAGAAGAAATCCGAGGAGATATCCTCGCCGAATCGCTTGGTTTTTTACAATGTTGTTCCTAACGGTTTACATTGAGCTGAGTACTTCATGTAATTATCTACGAATGTCATGTTTTGGGGACCACATTGCGGTCATGCGCAGAACGGACTGTACATCACCTTTAAGGAAACAAAATAATATATAACTAAATCCAGGCGTATAACATCGTTCTATTCGTGTTCGATTTAACTGAACTTCAAGGCTAACTCGATCTCGATCTCACTCCTTCAAAAACGTACACACAACGTTCTTTTGATCACGTGACTAAAATATCGTGGTCAACAGGTTATCCAAGAAACACTGTATTATATTAATGTGAAGAACAAGTTCAACTTTATCACAAACGCTCTGCAGAATCAATCATGCAAAATATTCAAATGTCATGAAAAAATATTTATCTATTGTTGCTCTTGACTTTAACCAAAGCTATCACTTCCATTCCTTGGGTAAACTTTCAACATGTCCTCCTACCTAGAATTACCAATAATCAGTAAGTGTGAAACGGCCTTGAATTACCAATAATTGGTAATTGTAGGTAATTCTCTGTCCCACATGCGGGATGTTAAACTTGAACACATCAAGCTAAAAATCCTAGAGGGGTGTTGTGGTCAGGGTCTGAGAGGAGGCACATTTTCCCGGAGGGTTGTGGTTAGGTTTAGGTTCACCGGGGGTTTTGGTTAGGTTTAGGGTTTCCGGGGGGGTTAGGGTTAGGTTGGGGTGGTGGGTTGGGAATTAGGTTTTTAAAATTAACGATTATTGGTAATTCTAGGGATTTCACACTTACTGATTATTGGTAATTCTAGGTAGGAGGATATGCTGAAACTTTACAGAGTGGATCTATTGCTATTCAAATTTTCATGAATAAATTATACTCTATCTGAATTAATCGGGTTCTTAAACCGGCCAATCAGATTATAGAATCGACCAGCCGATGCCAGGGCTAGCTCCCGACGTGGAGGCAAAATGCCCTGACGAGGTAGGCTTCTATGCCTATAAAAATCCGTCTGGTAAAAACGATTTGCATATAAGCGGCGGCGACTATATAACGCAATTGGACACAATTGTTACTGTGTTTATTGAAAAAGGTTTTGGCTTTCGTCGCTGTACGATATGATCAGAAACTTTTTTTAGAGAGACGAAACCTAATTTTTTTTTATTAAACACAGTAACAATTGGCAGCAATTGCGTTATAGATATATTTTTAGTTGAAATTGATGAATTTATATGAAGCTCTTGCTTTTTCAAACTTTAACAATGATGTAGCTTAAATTAGTCGGACTGCCTGTAAGTACGAGAAAGACAATTAAGATAAAATGCCCATCTATTATCACTAATTTTAAAAGAAAATTTCAAGGTTTACTAGGTAAAATATGCATTGCAAATTCCAAGCGAACCAACGTAATTATTTGCGAAGCCAGTTTCTTCACAATGGAAAAAAAAGCATTAAAACAAATATTAACAACATTTACTTCGAACATTCAATTCTGGAAGGTTTGTAAGGCGATAAGATCATTTGAAATGTCAACATACTCATCTGAATGTGAGAACAAAAATTATTTGATGAAAATTTCACTTAAAAACCTTGATAAAATAACCATACTCGCACCATTCGTGACACTACAATTTTCAACTACGCATGAATATTTTGGAGAAAAAACTAACGTTGTGCATATAGAATAACGTTCGGGGCATTAAATACTGTTCACAGAGAAAGTGTTTTATCTGTTGCTATGACAACACTGGCGTTTCAAAATGGCCGTAAGAGTAGTAATACCCCCCATCTGGCGGCGGAAGTAATTAGTATGCAAACGGTATGTCGCCCTTCATCTCATTAGTATTCATTTTATAGCGGCGCGTTACGTCACTAACCCTAATCTCATTATTTATGCTTAATTATTTCTCAGTCTCCTTTGGGACCCTTTAAACCCTAACTTTTATCTAACCCCCAAACCCTAGCTTTTACTCAACCCCCCGTGTAATACGTCATAACCGATAGATCTCCGACTAATTTCCGAAGTTACGTCAATATCAAAAGGCATTCCACTTTCTTCCTTATAAGTATTAGTAATTACCTTTTCATTTATACACTTTACCCCACTGTCAGTCAACACTTGTGGGACACGTAGGTACAAAGAGCATGCGTACAGTAAGCTTTAACGAAATAGACGTTCTTTACAAGAAACGAGAGAGAAATTGATAGAGACACTTTATATTTTTTATCTGAAACCTCATCTGTGTGAGTATAGAGAGATTGGAGCAATCTAAATGTCTGAATTGGCAGACATAACTTGAGGTAGTTCTACTTAATAACATAACATATCATGAATATTATATTAGGGTCAGAACCTAAATATTCAAACCAGAGTAACTCATCCTAGAATCTTTGCTAGCTAAACATTCGTTTATAAAGCAAGTCAAGATATCGTAAGAAGAACTTAAGATATATTTTAGATGAGGAATCACTTCGAGAAGTCATGAAAAGAACGATTTTAAGTGTCGAAATATAAACTAAAGGCAAAGCGATTTATTACTTTGAAAGCGTTGCTACGCTTTCTGTTACTAAGTGTGATATTTGCATATTTATCCTCAGTGCACGTGCAGGAGACAAAACAGAAACTCATTAGGGGTCATAAAGAGGATTAAGCGCTTGGGAAAGTCTAGTCAAGAGTGTCATTAGCAACACGCGTACATGTAATACAGAATTTAAAATATTTTATTGAGAAATATATCTTTACACAAAAAAAGTCTTGATTATTTAGTGATCTATCGGTAACACTAGCATATGGGCATACAGTACATCTTATAATCTGAAGGCATGGATCATGAGCCTTGAATTCTGTACCACAAATCTTACATATCAGATTTCGATTAACGCATTTGTTAAAATATTTCCATAAACTCTTAGAACACTCAATTACATGTGTAAAATTAACAGGATTCTGACAACGTTTGCAATCAACAGGTTCGTCAATTATAGAATTTTCTGATTCTATTTCGGTGTAATCCTTATCGTTTTCTGAATCTTCTTCGGAGGAAGTTTCTTCGTTTTCGCTCTCTGATTCTGTTTCTTCTTCTGCCTGCGCCAACATTGTTAGCACTCGAACATTTTCGATAAGGTTTTTGTCAATGTTAATGTCGGCGAGTCCTTTTACAAATACGTTTAAACCAGCTGGTTCGGGAATTCCTGAGAAGTAAGGTGATACACAGTATTCTACCAATTCGGCTATTTTTGTGCATGTTTGGTATAGTTCTTCCTTGATACACAATTTCTCCTTTGGGATTCCATGTTAAGTTGACATAGGATGCGAGTAAACTATTCAACAAAGAGGACGCGTTCGCTTCATCGACTCCATAGCCAAAATGTGACAGTATTTCTTTAACACGAAAATCGTCATGTAACCTTTCTCCCATAGTGTTCAGGGTTCGAATGATGGTCTTTAAAAAATATCGTTCTTTTTATATTAGTTCTGCGAGTCCTTCTAAAACTGGACCAAGTATAGGACATCAAGAAATCCTTCACCTTTTTGAACCAGTATCTCTTTTTATCTCATAAAACTACTTCGGGGACTAGCCAAAGTTGATATGTCTTCGCTATAAGGCCTAACGACTTCAAGCAAAGCAGGTGATAATTGATATTGCGTTGACCAAAAGTTCAACATACAATCACAAATGCATCTAATTTGCTCAGGGCTAGCAGTCTCCAACAGACCTCGCTGTTTAATAGGTTCACTTGTACATAAAAGTTCAAGAAACGGTTTGTGCTTTTTGATCAACATCTCTATTTGACAGTCAGTGTCTAAATGAGGAAAACGCTACCAAAACACATATTTTAAGAGGGAGAGGAAGAGGAGGAGGAGAAGGAGGAGGAGGAGAAGGAGGAGGAGGAGGAGGAGGAGGAGGAGAAAGAGGAGGAGAAAGAGGAGGAGGAGGAGGAGGAGGAGGAGGAGAAAGAGGAGGAGGAGGAGGAGAAAGAGGAGGAGGAGGAGAAAGAGGAGGAGGAGGAGGAGGAGGAGGAGCAAATAGACACACACACATACAAAAGCATTTAGCTTAAAATATTTATTTCGGTTTTCGCTCAAACATATACATATCAAAAGTTTTAGTAAGGTCTGCTTCTTAGATTATATTTAGGTGTTTTTATTTTAAAAGTAGCGTGATAGTCTTTCTTGTCTTCTGGTGATAATTGTGATACATCTTCTTTTGTCATGGGTAAATATTTTGATCTAATCATCAATAGATGATGTTCATACTCTTCTCTATCATCTGGGGTCATCTTTGCCAAGTCGCTTTCTTTCCAATCCGAAGAGCTTTCCCAGTTATGAAAGAAATTATGTTTAAGCGTTGGTTGTTCAACGGTAGAAGGCGGTGTTACAAAATAGGTTTTAGGTGTAGCAGGAGCTGTAGGGAAACTCCACGGAAGATCGTCAGTTTCTTGCTTTATCTTTGGTGTCAAATTTTCTGAAGTTTTTGGTGGCTGAGTTTGAAGATTAGTTACAGGTTGAGACTGATTCTGCAGTTGGTTTTTAAACGTCAGAAAACGTCCTAACTGATTGGAGTAGAGTATGCTCTTTTCTTCAGGTGTTAACTGTGGCGCTTGTACAATATCTTGCATTTTTTGTTCTGTATTGTACATGGCATTAACGATCGGAGGTAATTTATAGGATTGCTTTTGTATGAAACTACCCAGCTGTTGCTGCAGCCAGGAGCTATTTTCTCCGGGTAGAACATTGGTCTTGAGGCGGTGATCGTCGTCCGTAGTCGGCTTTAGATCAAGCATTAAATAACCATGAGGGCGACTTGTGGCTTCCTCGTAACTCTTCATAAATTCATGGACATGACCTGGGTTCACCTGCCGTGCCAAGACAGAAATTTGTTGCTTATCCCTCGGAGACTTGAATAGTACGATATAGTGTGCGTTGAGGCTGATGTTTCTGGTTTCCTTTCCTTGGTGAAATATGTTCTGAACAATATAGATCACGGAGAGATTCCGGTGATGACTTCCCTTAGTAAATAAACTAGCAATACGTTTATCTCTTCCTGACTGATCCATGAGATCGTCAAGAACAATAAGGTTTCGCTTAGAAACATCAAGAAAATTATCAGAGTCTATATCAGAAGGTATGCCTTCGTTAAGCTCAATGCCTGGTATTCTCTTGATCATTTCTAAATACATGGGCTGCCACTGTCCATACACCAAATGATGCGTTCGGGAGGAGGATTAATTGTAGTTTTGGCGTTTTCCAGAAGTCTCTTCACCCATACTCTTTTGCCGCTCTGAGTACACCCTGCAACAATGCATGTGAACGGATGCTGCATGACTGTTGCGTCAGTGAGAAGATGTGCTGGTCTTGAATAAGTACTGCTTTTATGGGAATTTTTTATATGACGTTGCATGTTGAATAGTGTTGAAAACGTTTTTCCACAAGTGCTGCAAACATAAGACATGTTCACTCATTGAAGAGCATGAGCAGAATAAATACTTCTAGAGAATTACGTATTATATATTTATCTTTCTCCTCCTCCTCTTTCTCCTCCTCCTCCTCTTTCTCCTCCTCCTCCTCTTTCTCCTCCTCTTTCTCCTCCTCTTTCTCTTCCTCCTCCTCCTCCTCCTCTTTCTCCTCCTCCTCTTTCTCCTCCGAGGAAGCCACAAGTCGCCCTCATGGTTATTTAATATTTGATCTAAAGCCGACTACGGACGACGATCACCGCCTCAAGACCAATGTTCTACCCGGAGAAAATAGCTCCAGCCTGCAGCAACAGCTGGGTAGTTTCATCAAAAGCAATCCTATCAATTACCTCCGATCGTTAATGCCATGTACAATACAGAACAAAAAATGCAATATATTGTACAAGCGCCACAGTTAACACCTGAAGAAAAGAGCATACTCTACTCCAATCAGTTAGGACGTTTTCTGACGTTTCAAAACCAACTGCAGAATCAGTCTCAACCTGTGACTAATCTTCAAACTCAGCCACCAAAAACTTCAGAAAATTTGACACCAAAGATAAAGCAAGAAACTGACGATCTTCCGTGGAGTTTCCCTACAGCTCCTGCTACACCTAAAACCTATTTTGTAACACCGCTTCCTACCGTTGAACAACCAACGCTTAAACATAATTTCTTTCATAACTGGGAAAGCTCTTCGGATTGGAAAGAAAGCGACTTGGCAAAGATGACCCCAGATGATAGAGAAGAGTATGAACATCATCTATTGATGACTAGCTCAAAATATTTACCCATGACAAAAGAAGACGTATCACAATTATCACCAGAAGACATGAAAGACTATCACGCTAATTTTAAAATAAAAACGCCTAAATATAATTTAAGAAGCAGACCTTATTAAAACTTTTGTTATGTATATGTTTGAGCTAAAACCGAAATAAATATTTTAAGCTAAATGCTTTTGTATGTGTGTGTGTCTATTTGCTCCTCCTCCTCCTCCTCCTCCTCTTTCTCCTCCTCCTCCTCCTCCTCCTCTTTCTCCTCCTCCTCCTCCTCTTTCTCCTCATCCCCCTCCTCTTTCTCCTCCTCCTCCTCCTCCTCCTTCTCCTCCTCCTCCTTCTCCTCCTCCTCTTCCTCTCCCTCTTAAAATATGTGTTTTGGTAGCGTTTTCCTCATTTAGACACTGACTGTCAAATAGAGATGTTGATCAAAAAGCACAAACCGTTTCTTGAACTTTTATGTACAAGTCAACCTATTCAACAGCGAGGTCTGTTGGAGACTGCTAGCCCTGAGCAAATTAGATGCATTTGTGATTGTATGTTGAACTTTTGGTCAACGCAATATCAATTATCACCTGCTTTGCTTGAAGTCGTTAGGCCTTTTAGCGACGACATATCAACTTTGGCTAGTCCCCGAAGTAGTTTTATGAGATAAAAAGAGATACTGGTTCAAAAAGGTGAAGGATTTCTTGATGTCCTACTTGGTCCAGTTTTAGAAGGACTCGCAGAACTAATATAAATTAAAAAGAAAGATATTTTTGAAAGACCATCATTCGAACCCTGAACACTATGGGAGAAGGTTACATGACGATTTTCGTGTTAAAGAAATACTGTCACATTTTGACTACGGAGTCGATGAAGCGAACGCGTCCTCTTTGTTGAATAGTTTACTCGCATCCTATGTCAACTTAACATGGAATCCCAAAGGAGAAATTGTGTATCAAGGAAGAACTATACCAAACATGCACAAAAATAGCCGAATTGGTAGAATACTGTGTATCACCTTACTTCTCAGGAATTCCCGAACCAGCTGGTTTAAACGTATTTGTAAAAGGACTCGCCGACATTAACATTGACAAAAACCTTATCGAAAATGTTCGAGTGCAAACAATGTTGGCGCAGGCAGAAGAAGAAACAGAATCAGAGAGCGAAAACGAAGAAACTTCCTCCGAAGAAGATTTAGAAAACGATAAGGATTACACCGAAATAGAATCAGAAAATTCTATAATTGACGAACCTGTTGATTGCAAACCTTGTCAGAATCCTGTTAATTTTACACATGTAATTGAGTGTCCTAAGTGTTTGTGGAAATATTTTAACAAATGCGTTAATCGAAGTCTGATATGTAATGTTTGTGGTACAGAATTCAAGGCTCATGATCCATGCCTTCGGATTATAAGATGTACTGTATACCCATATGCTAGTGTTACCGATAGATCACTAAATAATCAAGATTTTTTTGTGTGAGGATATATTCCTCAATAAAATATTTTAAATTCTGTATTACATGTACGCGTGTTGCTAATGACTCTCTTGACTAGACTTGCCCAAGCGCTTAATCCTCTTAATGACCCCTAATGAGTTTCTGTTTTGTCTCCTGCACGTGCACTGAGGATAAATATGCAAATATCACACTTAGTAACAGAAAGCGTAGCAACGCTTTCAAAGTAATAAATCGCTTTGCCTTTAGTAAATCGTTCTTTACATGACTTCTCGAAGCGATTCCTCATCTAAAATATATCTTAAGTTCTTCTTACGATATCTTGACTTGCTTTATAAACGAAAGTTTAGTTAGCAATGATTCTAGGATGTCTTACTCTGGTTTGAATATTTAGGTTCTAACTTTAATATAATATTCATGATATGTTATTAAGTAGAACTACCTCAAGTTATCTCTGCCAATTCAGACATTTAGATTGCTCCAATCTCTCTATACTCACACAGATGAGGTTTCAGATAAAAAATATAAAGTGTCTCTATCAATTTCTCTCTCGTTCCTTGTAAAGAACGTCTATTTCGTTAAAGCTTACTGTACGCATGCTCTTTTTACCTACGTGTCCCACAAGTGTTGACTGACAGTGGGGTAAAGTGTATAAATGAAAAGGTAATTACTAATACTTATAAGGAAGAAAGTGGAATACCTTTTGATATTGACGTAACTTCGGAAATTAGTCGGAGATCTATCGGTTATGACGTATTACACGGGGGGTTGAGTAAAAGCTAGGGTTTGGGGGTTGGATAAAAGTTAGGGTTTAAAGGGTCCCAAAGGAGCCTGAGAAATAATTAAGCATAAATAATGAGATTAGGGTTAGTGACGTAACGCGCCGCTATAAAATGAATACTAATGAGATGAAGGGCGACATACCGTTTGCATACTAATTACTTCCGCCGCCAGATGGGGGGTATTACTACTCGTAAGTTTACATTTTTATTTATACAATATTTTGATTAAGCTATTGGTGCAAAAGCTATATAGGTTATCGAGAGAGCTTTCGTCATTTTACAATTTTATTTAACAAAAAGAGCAAGCGGACAAGATAACAAGAAAGCGCGAAGATGGACCAATGCAATTAATTAGTAAAACGATGCGAATGAATTATAAAATTTTGGACACTTAATACAAACTGCATATTAACGTGAAAAGGAACATCAAATGGCAAACCATTTAGGAGCCAAAAAAGACGAGTCCGTTTCGAAGCATTAGACCATCTTGCACCAATGAAATGAGCAGCATAGGTAAGCAAGTCTACACAAGGAGCAGCATATCGGTCACATTGAAAAACAAAAATGAGCGCAGTTTCCTTCGAAATACCACACGCACAAGAAGGGGAAGATACACAATTCTTTAAAAACAAATCGTAATTTAAAGTTCTATTTGCTAATCACCGATGTAATATAAAGAATTACAATATCTCGCCTTCTAGAAACGTGTATCTTGAAGCTGTTTAAATGCGAGCAAGAATAAATGTTACTAGGTAAATCGTTCCAAAGCTTAACAGAAGAAATCAAAATTGACTTTTTAAAGTGTTTAGTTCGAGCGTAAGGTACAACCAGGTTGTCATTTTCTCGTAAACTGTAATTAGTTCTGGAACTAATTGTATCAGGACACAATTCTAGCAAATAAGGAGGAGCTAAGTTATTAACAATTTTGTACATGATAAAGAATTTATGATCACTACGCCTATTTTTCAAAGTGGTTCATGCGGTTTCTTTAAGAGGACTTTCTCTATGGGTTCCCTTTAGTGATCCACTTTATTTCAAAAACGAATTCGGTGACCCCCAACTTTTTTGCATTAAAACATTTCTTTAAGTTTAAGTAATCAATAGGCGGATTTAAAAAAAAATCTGTAGAGTTTTTTTTTCAAAAATAGAAAATGATGGGGGTTTTTTTCGGTAAAAACTTTGTTGATTACTTAAACTAAAAGAAATATTTTAATACAAAAAATACTTGGGGCTCACAGAAAATTTGACCATTTTGAAATCTCACTGTTGTCACAGTAACAGATAAACAGTTTATTTATTTACAGTATTTAATTTCCTGGGGCCAGTTGTATAAAACTTTTAACAAGAGTCGATAGTTTAACTATTTATCGCGTAGTGAAGTAATAGTTAACTTCTCAGTTGCTGGTCCTGATTGGCTAGAAATATGCTCCAGCTGCAGTTAAAGTTAACTAGCTTTATATACAACCGGCCCCGGAACGTTATTCTATGCATAACGTCAGTTTCACTCTTTTCCAAGATATTTATGGGCACTTTCTAAAGTTTAAACTTGCATTTCCCCCACTTTTCAAGAAACCGTAGAGAGGCACCTTAAACTACTTTGAAAATTGAGTAAACAGCGGTCTAAGCAATCTAAGAGCTTTAAGTACCTCGCGTGACTATTAGCTTCCCATCCAGTCTTTTCACTGTCCGTGGTTGTACTTAGCTGATAATTAGTTACTTCGTCATCTGTTTAGAAAAGATATTTTCGAAGATCTTCTAGCTGGTAGGAATAAAATGAGAAGTTAATTATCTAGTAAATCATAAAGACCATTTTGATGTAATGAAATTACTTTATAGCGATTTATCTAAGTTATAAAAATACTTTTGAAAAATACTCTTTGTGTTTTCTAATTCCGCGTGGGCGTTTCTGTCCTCAATAATTATTGAATGATTAAATATGTTAGTTGTTTAATACTTAGCCATGCTATTTATCAATTCCAGTAGCTTTTCCGATGCATTGGAAAAGAGAATATAGATCTTCATGTAAATTTGCCTCAATACTTTATTTTTCCGGTCTTCTCGGAATCCAATCCAATTATTATTTCTTTCTTTGTTTTCGAAATAATGCATTTCGACATTTTCATGACATTTTATAATAATAAGTCAATTTATTAATTTTTGACGGGCGTAAATGAGATTCTACTCATTAACATATTTGGGAAATAGAAGATTGATAACATAAAACGTTTACTATATGCGTTCAGATTTCTTTATATTGTTAACTAATATATGATTATGTAAACTCGACATTCTATCTTCTTCAGAAGGAAAAGATGTGGCGTTGTTCTTTAATCCCGCTCCTTATTGCTGTTTTCCGATCAGTTAACGGTAAGAAACCATTGATTTTATCTAATCTAAACGTTATTTACTTATTTATGTTCAGTGTAGGTAAAAAGAGTGGCTAGTTTATACTTATTGTTATATGTATACATGGATTATTTGTTTATTCAGGAACAGCAGTTCAGCAAGACTTTGGCAAAGCGAGGATTAGTGAAAGTGTTCCAGATGGATTTTATTGCGGACAAGTTTCTTTCTCCACACCATTTCAAAATGGTAGTACAGTCAAAGTGTTTCCTTCTTTGAGCCACGAAAATCATCCAGACATCGTCAACGATGCTTCGATTGTCATGGTGACTGACGTCGACCAAAACGCATTCACTGCCTGTGTAATGGAACCAATTCAACCGGTCGGAGAAGTTACCCTAAACTGGTTTGCCTTTAGTGATCACGGTACTCTACCTCAGGGTACACAGACTGGAAGTGTTTGGTACAACATGTTCACAAGTGGATCTTCTTGCACTGTCGTCAACTTTGCTAGTGTAAGTTACGATTTTCATATTTTGTAATCAAACATTACATTATACTGAGCTCTTTCATCAGACTTGGCAATATACACTCTACACTCTATATTCTACACTCTACACTCTATATTCTACACTCTACACTCTAAACTCTACACTCTACACTCTACACTCTACACTCTTCACTCTACACTCTACACTCTACACTCTACACTCTACACTCTACACTCTACACTCTACACTCTACACTCTACACTCTACACTCTACACTCTACACTCTACACTCTACACACTACACTCTTTGCACTCTACGCGCTCTACGCGCTCTACGCGCTCTACGCGCTCTACACTCTACACTTACAGTACTCTGTACTCAACAGTACTCTATACCCTACAGTACTCTATGCTCTCTATATACTCTATGCTCTATGCTATACTCCATACTCCGTACTCCATACTCCATACTCCATACTCCATACTCCAATACTCCATACTCCATACTCCATACTCCATACTCCATACTCCAATACTCCATAGTCTATACTCTATTGTCTTTACTATTTAATCTTTTACTCTTTTACTCTGTGCGCTCTGCGCTCGGCGCTCGGCGCTCGGTGCTCGGTGCTCGGTACTCGGTACTATGTACTCGGTACACGGTACTCGGTACTTTGTACTCTCTGCTCCCTGGTCTATTCTCTCTGTTCTTTTCTCTCTGCTCTCTGTTCTCTGCCCTCTGTTCTGTTCTCTCTGCTCTATACCCCATTCCCCATACTCCATTACCCACACCCCATACCCAACAACTTATACTCCATACTCCATACCCCAGATACTACACTATATCCTCTATACTCCATACTGAATACTTCTTACTCCACACACCAAACTCTACACTCTAAACTCTACACTCTACACTCTACACTCTATTCTTTTTCGCAACTACTCGTGTTGGTATCATCAAGTTATTTTACATATTTTAATTAATCACTCTACATTTTTTAGTCGTTCTCTAAAGCACCAAAAATTCTTCTCAGCGTTCGTCAAGTTGGAAATACTGTACGCAAGGATGGGATGTCATCTTGGGTAGAAGATGTGACCAAAAACCAGTTTAGAGTTTGTCTTCGAGAAATGATTAGCTTTTCTGGACTCCACAAAAATCTACATGTGGTATGATATTTATGGCTTAAGGTGGCTCCATACAGTTTCTTGAAAAATGGAAAATACAAGTTTGGGAGTCCAAAAGACGTGATTAAACAATTCGGAATTTAATTCGATAAACTAATTTAATTCGAAAAAAACTTTGGTGACCCCCAATTTTTTTTTCATTAAAACTTTCCTTGAAGTATGAGTAATCAATAGCCCGATTTAGAAAAAATTCTGTAGAACGAAATTTAAAAAAAATTAACAAACATGATTTTCCCCAAAAAAAAATTATTCCTTCTACAGAATTTTTTTTAAATCGGCATATTGATTACTCATACTTCAAGAAAAGTTTTAATGAAAAAAAAATTGGGGGCCACCAAAGTTTTTTTCGAATTAAATTACTTTGAAGGGTAATTGGCAGCCATTTTGGAACGTCATTGTTGCCATAGCAACAACTGTTGGTAGTTATTTGGTAACAGTTTTTGATTGTCAGACTGTTTAATTATGTATAACATTTAGTTTTATTCTTTTTACGAATTGTTTATGTACGTGTTTTGGACTCTCAAACTTGTATTTTCCATTTTTCAAGAAACTGTATCGAGCCACCTTAAAGCACCCGCGTGAGTGTTTTATCGGGATTTGCATCCACGAGTTCACAACAACGAACGAGAAATTGAATACTGCTCGAGGCGAAGCCGAGTGCAGTATTTAATTTCGAGTTCCTTGTTGGTGAACAAGTAAATGTAAATCCCGATAACACACGAACTAAAAGTGATTTAAACATTTTAATATTCAATTTAAGTACACTAGATATGAAATGTGATACGCTTGCGAAACGAGTGACAATCTGAACATTTACAAGGTATCCTTGTTTAAATTTCCTCGCTTAAGAACCGGTCTCTTATCGAACTGAATATCTGAACTGATAATTTACCTTAAGAAATTGTGATATCTTTAGCTGTTCAATGTTTTGTATTCCGCTGTATAACTTCGCCATTTAAAAAAGTTGGCAACCGTGCTTTATTATTATCCATGTGTTATTAAATTTATTGCACGAGTAATAACGCATGGCTGAGCATTGCCATGGCAAAACATGGTGTCACGTAATGCAAATTATCTAATGAGAACTTACAAAATACACCAGTATAGGAAGATTGAGTATTGAATGTCCTTATTACATGCAGTAAGCTGTGAACAAAGTAATCTTATGAAGTAAATTTTTTTGTTAATATTGCCAAGAAATTTACCTGCAGGCGGAAAACGTAATCTCATTTTAAATATTAGTGCCGAGCACACAACACGAATAAAAGCCTTCAAACGCAACGAATCAATCAAGCACTTTAGATTAAAGATTTTGTTTTTATATCCTTGTGTTTGATCACTTTTATTGGTATTTTTTGCTGGGCACTAATATTTATAATAAGATGTTGTTAATATTATTTTCAGGAATGGGTAGCTTTGGCAAACGCCTTCAGTGTTAACATGACAGATCTCAGTTCAATATTTTTTCTTAATGATGTTCAACCTTCTTGGGAAAACAATTTCGCCTACTGCCAGGTAAAGAGTGAGTAGTCTAGTGAATTGGTTCTCTGGGTTAATTGCTCACACGATGATAACATTATTATTATTATTATTATTATTATTATTGTTCTTTAGGTTGAAAATTTTACTCAACGTTTTTATGAGCCTCCAATGGTTATTCTTACAGCGAATCGGAGACAAGATTTAAGTTCGTCTTTAACAGATCAAAACTTAGTTACATGGGTTAAGGTATATATTATACTAACTTATATGATAAATAGCGCAAATTAAAGTGAAAATGTGGTTAAACTGCCAATGTTTTTGGTAACAGAAAACTGAGGTTTCGAGCGGAACCCTTCATCAGAGAGAAATGTAAATATAATGGAAATAATTATTGAAGAAATAGAAAATGGTCGCCCGTGTATCTATAGCCTGATGCAAACACGAGAGTGAGTTGGGAGAATTCGACAGATTAATGTGATATAACGACTTAAACAGCTCAGGAAAGTGCAGATGTTAGTCAGTGTTTTTTTACTTATTGACATGCGAAGATTTAGGCTTTAGAAAAAGTTATCAAAAAGCCGAGAACGTTTGGAAAGAATACACTTTGTTGATTTAGGGTTTTTAGACAGGACCGAATAAGGGTTGTGCGGGGCACGCGGTATATTTTCAGCGCCGGGCCCCTTGACTCATGCCGCCATCTTGTTTTTTATTACTAACCCTATATTAGCTGATATATAGTGAGTATAGCTATATATATATATATATTTAGCATATACCTCGCAGGTGAATAGTATTTTCACCCAATCTGATTGGTTCCTCTAGCTCGGGATGTCTTGCACTATTCACCTGCTGGCAAAACAAAATGGCGGCCTGTTTAGTTTGTTTACCGAAGTAGAATATTTTGATGATAAACGAGGCTGATGTAGTAGAATATCAAGTAAAGTCAACAAAATTAAGTAGAAGAGTGTTCACAGGTATGTTTCTTTACAATTTTCTGTTTTGTTGCAAAAACTATTTTGTGGACAAATATCGAGTACGCCAAGTTGCTAGCGGCCGTTTCTTTTATCAAAATACCGAAAAATATAAGAATGTTAAACTTGTTATATTTCCTTTTGGGGTATATACTAAAACAATTACTCGCCTCAATGTCAGAGTAGTGTTGATATTCACTTCCATTTCGGTGAATAATTGTTATTTATTATATGACTATTTCCGCGAGCGGTCTGAAACGTGAAATCCAGCAATTTGATTGGTTCCTGAGCGGTCTGGAATCTGCCATTCCAGACCGCTGGGAGAATTTTATAAACAAAATGAAAGTCATGTCAGTATACATGCAACAAGAAGGATAATAATTTCAGAACTGCTCATTGTTGAAATATATCGTGCAGGTATGTTGTTAGAAAATGTGTTCAGCTTTCATATGTTGTATAGTTTAAGTTTCCATGTTATGTGAAACTTTTTAAAATGTTCAAAATGTGCCTAGCAATGTTCGTAATAATATAAGCTAATATTTACTTCTCACAAATATTATAGAATTTCAAATGTTTTTTATTCAACTACGTAACGTACAACCTTGAGCGATATGTCAAACAAAAGCAATTGAAAAATGCAATTTGGGGTAGAAAGTTCAGGATTCTAGTTAAACGGAAAGTACTTTAAAAATGGGAAAACATATGCCATTTTGATTTAGTTCGCAGGAAAGATGGTGGCGAATACGAGACTAACACTTTGTCAGGTTTTCACAGAACGTTTACAACACTTGTAGTCATATAATAAACTACTTATTGATCTCGCTTGTTCGGTCTGTACTAGTTAAATATCGGACCTCCGTTTCCTGCACGTATTTAAACGTCGGTCCGATGTTTCACTAGTACAGACCTCACGCTCGGTCAATAAGTAGTAACTAGAAATACATGAACGCAATAAACCCTCGCCCGCTTTTGCATGAATTTTTGTAAATACCCCTGATATTCCTTCCGATTAGAAACACTTGAGCTCTTTTTTATTGGGGGCCTGGAAATAGGCACTCCTGTTGATCAAAATATAGTTTTAATTCTAGTAGAATATCAATCTCGTTCCCAGAGCCAAATATGCCCGGCCGCGCGGGCAAATCAAATGGCTCTGGGAAAATCCATTTGAAATACAGGAAAAAGTGTGTATTTTGGGGCATGCGCAGTTGGTATTTTTGTACCCAGACCCACGAACACCTTCAACACGGCCGTTCAATATTCTGCAAAATACATTGACATGTTGTGGCTGATTCTGGAATTTAATAGTAACAAATAGCAGTAGAAATGTTGTAAGAATGTAATCGTGGCTGGTTTGAGATGCGATAAAGTATTACTTGGCAGAAATTTCTGAATAAGAGACTGATAAATGGAAAATAATGCACCAGGCGTGAAAGTGATCGATGACCAGTTCATGACCTTCTGATGAAACCCAGTTTCAATTCTAGTTTATTCAAACTTATGAACACGAGAATATCGTATTATTGTTCTGAATATTATTAGAATATTCGTAGACAGCTACAAGCTAAATTACAACGAAATCTGGAATTTTAAAAACTTATTTCATGTATATATTACTGCTGATGTATATCTTTCAAATAAAACGTGACCTTCGTGGTATATTTGTCATTTGTTGATTTGCAACATTTAATTTGTTACATGTTTTAATCCACTTGTTTGTGTGTAATCGAAATAATCGACACTGTAGCTTTCTGAGGTTTAATCACTTATTAATTCATATTACATCTGTTTATACTGATCTATCTGATTGAAGATTCAAACACCAGTAGCAGAACCTCACTATGAACCAGCCATATTTGTACGGCCTGTTTATATTGCCCATTTGAGTATGGCGAAAAAATTCTATGCATAAAAATATAACAAACTGAGAGGTTCTTCTTTTACTTATTTTTAAGCATTTAAATTACTTAACACCAAAGATGCGAGGTGCAGGTGGCACACCTGCTCACATTTAGCTAATATATGATTTATAATGATATTGGATTTTGGTGTCTAGTTCAGTTGTAAAATTTACTAAAGTTTGTGGAGCCCTTCATCAGAGTGAAACCAAGGGCACCACCTTTTTAACTTTATACCCAAAACACTGCTTAAATATATCAACTTTACTCTTAAAAACATTACAATTATATGATTACTGGTATATATACTGTAATAAAGCAGCTTCTGGTACAAAAAATACCCTTTAGACTTGGCATCTTGTGCAGTCTGGTAGCTGATAAGGGTGTAACAATAGAGGGACTAGAGGGGGGTACAGCCCACTTAATATTTTTGCTAAGCTCCTTTGGTACGTAACTCGGAAAATGGGGCTAAATAAATGGTCACTAGTGGTCATTGACAGGGTTGCTGCTGGGATAGGATTTATTCTATCCCAGCCACTGCAATTGACCCCTTGTGACCCACCAATGTCCAAATGTCAGTCAGCATTAAAATCTCCAAGGGAAAGCACAATGCACCCCAACTTACTATTAATTTTGACAAATTAGGCTAACTCGAAGTATCTTCTGCCAGCACTAGGTAGATAATGCTGGCATGCGTGTAGTCCCCATTTACAACAAGGATGTCCATAGTTAGTAAGGCTCTCATTTGTACTGTATACTCTACTGATAAATTTACTTTTGGATGAAGTGCCAACTGAAGATATTTGAACAAAGGCTACATTATGTGCAGTCTAAGTTGAGGAAAGTCATAGTCAGCAATAAATTGAGTTTTAAGAAATCATTTTATTAACCTTTTCACCACCAGGTTAAGCTATTTAGAATTCTATTCTGGTTAAACTTGCCTGATGATTTTATTCTACTGCAGAGGGAATGCATTAGCTGGTTGGGGTGGCCTTGCAAGCTCACATTGAATGGGTCAACTCACTGTTGCTTAGGTTTGCTGAGAATCCCTGTTAATCAACTAATTAAGGTAGCTGGGTTATGGTCCAAATCAAAATGGCAAACACAGTAAATGTAATATTAATTTCATTGTGTAAACAACCAGAGTTAGTAGTGGAAAATTGTTCTCTCGAGGTGGGAATTCTTAACTTCTGGCTTTTAAATACATCCCGAATGCAGCTGTTCAGTACATAATAAATAATACAGAGATTGTTGTTTGCAAAAGTAAAACCACAGTTGGTGACTGTACTATGAAAAGACCTTTGGCTGAACTGATTTTCAAAGTAATTTTCTTTAATTTAGAAAGCAGACTTTGGATATACAGTGTGCACTAAAACATTGACTGTAACCATCAACACTGTCTGTTTATTATCAGGGATGACAGGAGGGGCACAGGGGTGTAGGCCCAACTTTGTCATGAAGTGCCCTTTTTGCAACAGGAAAGTGCCCTTTTTATGTTAAAACATGTGCCTCAAGTGTCCTTTTGAAGTCCTACCCCCTGAACAAAGTGCCCTTTTGATGCTGTGCCCCTCCAAGGTCAAATTGCTTCCTATACCACTGGAGGGGAAGCTTCCACTCTTGCCTTTCAGTGCTAGGAGGGGCAAGGGGGGTTAACACTTAATATGGATATCACTTAAAACAAGATATTAAAAAGGAAACTATATGGCGTCACTACATAGACTGTGGGTATATCCTTAAAATAGAATTAAATAGAAAAATAAGTTCACCATTTATTATTTTATTATCATATATTATATTTATTAACATTTGTACCTAACTGATACTGGAGAAACAACAATAGGACTCAAGGTCCCTTACAAGGTTGTTCTCCTAAGATTGAATTGTTGATTTTAAGGAGGGGGGAAAACCAGAGAACCTGGAAAAACCCTTGAAGCACAGGAGAGATCAACTACATGTTGATATAAACTTGATCAGTCACTCAGATAATTATGAATATTTGAAGTGATTGAAAGATGTAGACAATTATTTATTATTCAAATAGCCATCATTTATACGTTCCAATGATACTTCATGAAGTCAAATCCAGTGTCCACATGACGATATACCATAAATATTTAATTATTTTACATACAAGTACGGAAAACTATGAATTCTGAAAAGTGAACTCGTCACGAAACAGTGAAGCACGGCCACGATGCATGGGTCACGATGAATCTGTTATCTGTCATACTTTAAACTCGAACCAGAGTTCCAAAAATACCACAAAGGCAAGTAAGTATTTCTTGTCTCCTTGAAATGACTATCGCAAAGGAATATAACTCTCAATTTCTCAGATTAAGTCCCAATAAACATGTTATTTCACTTCACTCCTTCTAGAAAACAACCACCATTACATGAAGACCGCGATGGGAGAATGGGTGTGAAATTATCTGCGCAGCGCAGTAGGCGTCAACGCGTTAAGCCTATCAGAGTCGATTTTCAAATGGATTGTCCCACAGCCATTCGCTTCCGGCGCGCGTATGGGTCTGGGTACCGGATTGGTAGAATATTTGAAATAAAGAAACAGGAGTTTTTATAACTCTATTGTTTAAAGAAACACGTAACGAGGAACAAAGAAAAATTTAAGGATGGTATTTCGTGAAAAATATTGAGATGAAGAAAATTGCAGGTCGCATCCACGGTTTGAACTCGACCATGTTACCGTGCCAGCCGACAATATTAACCACCAGACTACCGAGCCAGGCGGAAAAATTTTGTCAAAATATTAGGGTTATATTTTACACTTCTTTCTTTCCATGTTTACAAAAAACATCGCTACAGCATCTGAAAATGAAGGCACTGAATGGGTTGAAATCTATCAAACAACTACCTGGCAGGCTATCACGGCAATATTCATTTATGACATTTCAATGTGCTGAAATTGTTTTCACCTACATGTTAATAAATATTTCAATAGCATTTGTACGTTTTACAAAAGAAAAATTGCTCTTTTTCCGATTTTTATGTCAATTATGGACAAGCTACGTTAGTCACAACTCACAAGTGGTTTTACAATAAGAAAACTATTTCAAAAAATATATTAAAATACAACAGGCAAGCAAACTAACATGCAATGGATAAGTTTAAAATACTTTAGGGACACACAAAAGAGAAAATAAAATTAACAGTGATAGGATATACATACGGAAACTCGAACAGTTTTACTACTTAATGTTGGTGATTACTGAGAGCGGTCGGCTCTATATTTTTATCGTAAACATAAACCGTTTCGCCGGCCCTTATTTCTTCGTCGGTTTTCAAGTTTCACTCTTGCTTTCTCCTCCTTCCGATCGCGAGTTTCGGTTTGACGGGTTTCCTTCTACTCAAGACGTTGTTTTGCTTTATACGTAGACGTTGACTTGTTTCTGTTCTTTCAAAAGTGATATATGTTGTTAGTTCAAATCTTTTTGTCAAGAACTATATTGTCCCCATGCCCCACAATCTTAACCGCGTATGGTCCGTCCACACATATATGCAAATAAATAAATAAATAAATATTCAGATCACAGAAATTCGTTCGCATATCACGTTTGTCCACGCGTGTAAAACGACTCCGCGCGTGTCGAGATTAGCACGCTCACCGGGCTCCGGGCCTACGCCCGGGCTCGGGGAATATATATCGCAGCATCGCAGCACACACATCTATATGCTGCGATGTGAGGCACAAGCTATCACCTTAGTTTGTTGTTATGCTTTTTGAAGGTATGTCTTGCTAAATTTCTCGTAGGACGTTGACAGAACGACATTTGAAGTATGTTTGAAAGACCTCCCTGGAGTAAATGGCCAACACGAACCAATTACAGTTGATTATGCTGTCCTTGGAGGTACTACACAATGAGTGGCTTAAAATTGAATTGATAATTGTTTAACAATATTATTGGGCATAGGGTAAAATATGGACTGGACTATTTTTTGACTATTTTTTTTACCATTTTTTGGACTATTTCTTGGATCAATTTTTGCGTCCCATTTGGCTTACTTTTCATCTCAATTTTTTGGGTGAAAACTCTACATAGTATAGTCTAATAATAATGACCAAAGCTGCAGAATTTTTATCTCTTGACTTGTAACTTTATCCGCGTATATCTCGGCGCACGCTGGGGGAAAGACCCTGGTGAACGCTGGTCACGTGTCTCCCAGAATTTGATACACGATCAAATATGCAGCCGCTGTTTTGAGTTTTCTTGATCAAACAAACATTAACGAGCTATGTCTAACGAATGGGGTTATGATGCGCAAAATTTAAAAGCCGGAATAATAATTTTTCTGAAGTTCGTTTTGTTACGGTACTAGCAAATATTTGCAAGAAAACGCTGTTCCACTGGCCGCAGTGACTAGTGCTTATGAATTATGTATATACAAGGTTAAGGATTGCGAAAGCTTCCTGTCAAAATGTTTTTCACAAGAAATTGTACGGAGTTATTACATATTGAAAATACGTATTTTTCATTTTGTTTGAAAACAGCAAATGCATGCAAGCAAGGTGTGATAATTTTTCGCCGTTGGTCTTCTAAAAGAATCGGCTTAAAGGAAACATAATCAGCTACATGTATATATATATATATATAGTATATATTCTAATTCTACATGCAATTTCAGGCATGGACGCATGGTTTCTTTTCCATTGTAAATGTCGAAAGAAAACGTTTTATAAATAACATAAACAAGACGAACTTTACCTCTTCGTCTGGTTTAAATGCTGTTTAGTGTTTAAAAGCCGATCCCCATTACCGAGTGCATAACTCGCGCATTTACGAGAACATAGTCTTGTTCCCGGTTTGTATTTGTAGGGTTAAACTTTTTCGCCTGTTCGCTGTTGAATCGGAAGAGATACTACCAACTCTTCACAGATAACCATACGCTATATATTTGCTCGTGCGCTTTTAGATCAACTCTCTGGGCTAGAGACATCTTCTGTTTCGTCTGCCGAGATTTCGCGCGCGCGGCAAAATACAACCGAATGACGATATAGTCGACACCTAATTTACATTCATGCATTCCAGAACCAGAGTTCAACAGAAATTTGAAACTGTTTGCGCTACTAAATGCTATTTAATTTGGTAATAAAATAAGTCGATACAAGTATCGCAAGAACACACGCTGTTTAGACTTAGATATACGCAACCTCATACCCAGGCTCTTTCTCGGCGCACGCTGGAGGAAGCTGGTCACGTGCCTCCCAGAATCTGGGAGATTAGGGTGGGGTGAGTATAAAGGCCGGGTAAACAATCGCTTCTAGCGCAGTGTGATTCTGGCAAATGCATAACAGAGGGCTAACTGATCTTCAATGAACGTAGCAAAGCATGTAGCAGTGACTGTAGCAGTGATAACAAACTAAAAGAAGAGATATCTCGAAATGTACTGGGATCGGCTCATATATATGATTTGATTCCGCCATTCTGTCTGCTTACTCTGCTAGCCTATATATTAAGCTATGCGAACGAGAGTCGTTACGACGAGAAATGTCATAACGTATTTCGAGATATCTCTTCTTATATTATATATCTCTTCTTGTTGGTAGACGTTCGTCTGAGCGTTGAACTTGACGAACGTCCACCAAAACTATGGCGTTATATCCATAGAGATCATATAAATACTAGAGGGGGCACTGGCGGGAAAATTTGGTAACCACATGGCAGCCTCCATTACCTATGATATTTCAGTCAATTGGTTGGCAAATGTACTAGACCCAGTCCTTTGGCAGCCAACGTGCCTAATGTTTGCCTCCAAGATGGCGCCGTTCAATTGGTTACCCGCGGTTGACTGAAATTAAGATAGGATGCCCCCTCTAGTATTTATATGATCTCTATGGTTATATCCCCGCCAAAATTCAAGGTTAGTTTTCGATATTCAAGTTACACAATTCAACATTCTTGTTGACAATTTCACAATTCAACATTGATGTGCACGATGCGACATTCAATGTCACTATGCGACATTCTACTTGCGTATATGCAACATTCAACTTTCACAATGCAACATTCGACCATCACAGTACAACATTCAAGTTACAACATTCAACATTCAAACACACTGGTTGATGGAATTATCTGCTTGATCCAGGAAGTTATAAATTCTCTGATGCGAGGAGTGAGTCCCATATAAATAACACAAACGGTACCGATGACGTCGTTTCAACAGTTTACAACCAGAATCGTGGACGACCATCATTTCAAATTACCGAAGAACAACTATCATCTTTGCTGGAACAAGGATTTAAAGTTCCTGTCATTGCCCAGCTGTTGAGTATATCAACACGTACAGTGGAAAGGAGAATGGCCAGGTACGGCCTTTCAGTCTCAGGTAAAGAATAAGAAAATTACTAGAAGTCCATTATTTCAGAATGTTCTAATTTTTTTAAAAACACCCAAAATTTGAATTTTTTTTATTATTGTTTTCTGATTATTGTTTTCTTATTTATATTAAAAGGTACATATAGTAATATTGTTGATGAAGAGCTGGGTAGCATTGTCAGGGATTGCCAAAGTCGCCACCCTGGAGTAGGATAGAGAATGTTAATGGGGTATATACGCAGTAGGGGATTGCGAGTTCAATGGTCAAGAGTTCGTCAATCACTTCTAAGAACTGATCCTACTGGAGTCCATCAGAGATGGAGAAATTCTATCCGTCGCCGCAAGTACTGTGTCAGAGGACCGCTGGCTCTTTGGCATATAAGCTAATAAGGTACAAAAATGTGAAAAATTTTAGTCCAAGAAATGTATTATTAAATTTAGCATCAAAACAGTAAAACTAGAGAAACTTCATCTGTTTTTGTCCTTTTAATATGTTTAAAAAGGCGGTGTGAGTATGAGCATTGTAAATATTTTAGCTTGACTGACGCTTCTGATGTAAGAATACTCTTAGAATACTCGATATAATGATGGTATTAAAACATTTATTTCGGTGGGGGGTGGGGGGTGGGGGTGGGGGGGGGGCTCTAACGTTTGACCCACGGCCCATCACGGCTCTCGACGCCCTGACTGTTTTGAAATAGCTCGTCATATTTTACGTACTAGGTCTAGCGCAATCGACGTGTGCAGTTGTAAACATTGTAAGCCTTTGCAAGCATATTTATGATGAAGACAATTGTCAGCCGCATTACTGATCAACTATAACTCGGTCACTTGCAAAATATCCCAACACCGTTCCAGATCAAGATTCGAAAACACTTCATCCATAGGAAAAGCTTCAAACAAGGAGCAAGCCGTTACTAGGCAAACAGTACGTATATATACGTATATCTTATTTGATATATATACTGGATGTCAACACGGCATTTTTTCGCGTCTGTAATAAATTCGTCTATTCTGTCTTCATGGACAAGCCTTGTCAGCAACATTACTGATCTCATGAATTCACCAATACCGTAAGAAAACATTAAACACCTCAATGCAACTCGATCAAAGGCAAAGCTGTCGAAAAGAAAGAACTCGAAAAAATCGAGCATGCCTTACAGTTTCGCAAGGCCTGACGGCAATAATGTTTAAACTTACAGTTTCGCAAGGCCTGATGCAATAATGCAATTTTGTTGAACCCCCCCCCCCCCAAAAAAAAAAAACACAACAAAAAAAGAAACCAATACTCGGCCTACCACAGGTAGCCAGAGTAATTTGTTAGCCTCTGGGCTAGAGACTCTCTTTCGTATGCCGAGATTTCAATGCAACCGAACGGCGATAGTCGACACCTAATTTACATTGCAGACCCAGAGTTCAACAGAAATTTAAAATACGTTATAGCATTTCTCGTCGTAACGACTCTCGTTCGCATAGCTTAATGTATAGGCTAGCAGAGTAAGCAGAAACAATGGCGCGATCAAATCATGGCGATCTAGAATACGCATTTCCTATACGTGAGCCGCTCGCCGGACATGTATTTCGAGATATCTCTTCTTTTAGTAATAATAATAATAATAATAATAATAATAATAATAATAATAATAATAATAATAATAATAATAATAATAATAATAATAATAATAATAATAATAATAATGTCTTTATTCATCAGATAAAAATACATATCAGATGTTACAATAAACTATTTTGAAACCTAAACAGCTAAATTATACCTGAGCAGCTAAAGTATACCTAAATATTAGTCTATTAAATAGGCTATTTTTAAAATGTTCTGTATTTATTTTTGGCCTTACGCTCGATCTATTTCTAAGTCGTGAAGATGATTCCTTATACGTTGGTAGGAGAGTATACAACGGATGGTTTCTGTCTTTGATTTTGTTAAAAAGACGGCGATCACATTTCTCTAGAAGCTCTAAAATATTAAAACATACTGAAGTATAGTGCCTCTTATGGCATCTATTTAAGAAGTCTTGTACAACTGTGAGATCAGAAACACTAGCTGCATAAACTGGAAGTCCATACAATATCTTTGGGAGCACTATAATTTTGAATAAGTGATCTACTTCGTCTTGTGTGTACCCTTCTTTGCGCAAGCTTCGAATTATAAAGAGACATTTGTTTGCATCAAATAGCTTGGTCTTAATGTGCTCACTAAACTTACAGTCTCCTTGATGCGTAACTCCTAAAATTGAAAAACTGCTATACTGCTTAATATTATGTAACATAGAATACTCAGTTACATTCCCTTTCTTTCGCAAGACCAATTCTTTACATTTACCAGTGTTACAAGGCATCCTATTTATCTTCGCCTATTCCATAAACATTGACAAAGCTATGTCTGATTTATCTGACAGACCTTTTGAAATGATTGCTAGAATTGTGGAGTCATCCGCGTATTTAGTTAATGATGTTTCTTCCTCGTCTTCTAAATCCAAGTCATTTAAGAATACGTTAAAAAGGTACGGACCACTGACACTGCCCTGCGTAGTTCCTTTATTGACTTCCTTCCACTCACTCGTAATACCATCATATATCACTCGCTGCTTCTATTTGCAAGAAAACTTACATACCAATTTACAATACAGGCGTTGAGAGGACTGTCTTTCAATTTTTTCACCAAGAGGTCATGTTTCACATTATCAAATGCTTTTGAGAAATCCATAGAAATCCATATTTGTTATCACTGCTACAGTCACTGCTACATGCTTTGTTACGTTCACTGAAGATTAGTTAGCCTCTGGGCTAGAGACCTCTTCTCTTTCGTATGCCGAGATTTGGCGCGCGCGCACGGCAAAGTACAACGGAACGACGATACAGTGGACACCTAAATTTATATTCATACATTGCAGAGCCAGAGTTCAACATAAATTTAAAACTGTTTGCGCTACTAAATGCTATTGAATTTGGTAGTAAAATAAGTCGATACAACACTCTTAAAACAAGGTGTGTTAAATAACACACTAAGGTGTGTTATCTAACACATCGTATGTGTTAGGGTAACACACTAGGTGTGTTGTGATAGCTAACTATCTAACCTTAACACACCTTGGTGTGTTAAGTAACACACCAAGGTGTGTTAGATAACACACCATGTGTGCAATATAACACACAGGGTGTGTACTGTAACACACCTTGAAATAACACACCTTTTATAATAATTTTGAGTTACACACCTTTTCACACAGGGTGTGTTAATTTAACACACTTTTGTAAGAAAACACACCTTTTCCTAATAACACACCTTTTCCTAATAACACACTATTTTTAAATAACACACCTTTTTCACATAACACACCTTTTCATAACACACCTTTTCGTAACACACCTTTTCCAAATAACACACCTTTTCCCAATAACACACCTTTTTCAAATATACACCTTCTAATAACACACCTTTTTATAACACACCTTTCAAAATAACACACCTTTTTATAACACACCTTTCAAAATAACACACCTTTTTATAACACACCTTTCAAAATAACACACCTTTCACAAATGGCGCAAACTAAAGCATTTTCCTACAACTTACAGTAACACACCTTTGAAATAAAACACAAATTTGAATATAACATGCCTTTCTGTAAATAAACACTCTTTCCTAATAATTTGTAAGACATTAAACGTCTCTAAGACTTGTTACGCTGCTATTTCAGTGCTACTTAGTCGCTTAAACTTCGATCGGAATTGGAAGAGCCATTTTTGGCGCAAATTGCCGCATTTTTTGTCGATCACTGTTGTCGTGCGAAGGTTGGACTTCAGACTCTTCAGTAACATGAACCATTAACTATGCATGAACTGATGAACAACACTTCAGTCTTCAGAACTAATCGATTTCTTGAAGATCAAGCAGGTTCCACAAGACGTTTGCAATACGTTAAAAGGCACGTAAGAGTAGCTTTACTTCAAGATTTTTGATTTGTTGCTCAGTTGCCTCGTATTATATAAATCTTATGAGTCTTAATATTTTCTTTTATACAGATACAGATACAGTAACTGTATTGACGGGACAACACTTGTCTGTTTATTCGGTGATCAAACCGAGTTTTTAACAGTCTTCCCAAAGTCTGACTACCGTTTGCTGCTGACACGTGCATTCAACAGTATTGTGATTAAAACCTCTGTGCCTGAAGGAGACGCCAGCGTGCTTAAAGCTTCGCCGAGTCCTGCCGAAGAAAGAGACGAAGTGATCGGCGCGGTAAGTTGCCAGTTTTGTTACCTCGTGTTTTAATATGACTGTTCACAGTTGCCGTGTATCTTAGTGCTGCGTTTGGATAATATCCCTGTACGTTTAGCGTTAAAGAAGTCCTACACGCTCATAAGAACTCGGAGCTAGATCGCGAATAATATTTTTAACGCATTTTGGAAAGTCTCCATTGTTTAAATTACGCGCTGCGCTCGCCTTGCCAAACAATCATGAAATCGAGGCTTGACTGCTCGCCCTGAGCTTTATCTGCCACCTTTTTTTGCCGGCTAGTGAGGAATAGTGGTAAGTTATTATACGAGTTAGTAGTTATTATATTAGTTAATAGTAGAACGTACAAGTTTATTAATATATTTTACCCGACCTGGGTAAAATCTTTCAAAATTATTCACTTACTAGCGAGCAAATATGATAACATATTTCTGCATATTCAATGTTTAAAAGGCGAGATAGCACATCTCTTAGCCGCCCTGGACAAATGGCACATTCCATACAGGTAGCAGCATTATGCAGTGATTTGTTTCAATTTTAACCATGTGTTATTGTAAGAGTGATCAGAAATTTAAGAATTTTAAATGTGGGTAAAATCTGTCAAATTCACTTGGTGAGCAAATAAGATAACATATTCCTGCATAATCAATGTTAAGGCGAGATGGCACATCTCTTAGCCGCCCTGGACAAATGGCACATTTGATACAGGTAGCAGAATTATGCAGTGATTTGTTTCTATTTTAACCATGTGTTATTGTAAGAGTGATCAGAAATTTAAGAATACACCTGGATGTACGTGTACATGAAAACTACCAATTCCAGGCAATCCAGGGTAAAATCTGTCAAATTCACTTGGTGAGCAAATAAGATAACACATTTCTACATAATCAATGTTAAGGCAAGATGGCACATCTCTTAGCCGCCCTGGACAAATGGCACATTTGATACAGGTAGCAGCATTATGCAGTGATTTGTTTCAATTTTAACCATGTGTTATTGTAAGAGTGATCAGAAATTTAAGAATTTTAAATGTGCGTACACCTACCGTAATTCAAGACAATCCAAACCTGGATAAAATCTGTCAAATTCACTTGGTGAGCAAATAAGATAACGTATTCCTGCATAATCAATGTTAAGGCGAGATGGCACATCTCTTAGCCGCCCTGGACAAATGGCACATTTAATACAGGTAGCAGAATTATGCAGTGATTTGTTTCTATTTTAATCATGTGTAATTGTAAGAGTGATCAGAAATTTAAGAATACACCTGGATGTACATGTACATGTAAACTACCAATTCCAGACAATCCAGGGTAAAATCTGTCAAATTCACTTGGTGAGCAAATAAGATAACATATTTCTGCATAATCAATGTTAAGGTGAGATGACCCATCTCTTAGCCGCCCTGGACAAATGGCACATTTGATACAGGTAGCAGCATTATGCAGTGATTTGTTTCTGTTTTAACCATGTGTAATTGTAAGAGTGATCAGAAATTTAAGAATACACCTGGATGTGCGTGTACATGCATGTAAACTACCCAATTCCAGACAATCCAGGGTAAAATCTGTCAAATTCACTTGGTGAGCAAATAAGATAACATATTTCTGCATAATCAATGTTAAGGTGAGATGGCCCATCTCTTAGCCGCCCTGGACAAATGACACATTTGATACAGGTAGCAGCATTATGCAGTGATTTGTTTCTATTTTAACCATGTGTTATTGTAAGAGTGATCAGAAAATCCAGAAATTTAAGAATTTAAAATGTGCGTACACCTAATTCCAGACAATCCAGACCTGGGTAAAATCTGTCAAATTCACTTGGTGAACAAATAAGATAACATATTTCTGCATAATCAATGTTAAGGCGAGATGGCCCATCTCTTAGCCGCCCTGGACAAATGACACATTTGATACAGGTAGCAGCATTATGCAGTGATTTGTTTCTATTTTAACCATGTGTTATTGTAAGAGTGATCAGAAAATCCAGAAATTTAAGAATTTAAAATGTGCGTTCACCTAATTCCAGACAATCCAGACCTGGGTAAAATCTGTCAAATTCACTTGGTGAACAAATAAGATAACATATTTCTGCATAATGAATGTTAAGGCGAGATGGCACATCTCTTAGCTACCCTGGCAAATGGCTCATTTGATACAGGTACTGACCGTACTGTACACCGTAACAGCATTATGCAGTGGTTTGTGTCTTTCCCAACCATGTGTTACACTTATTATTGAACCACCTAGATGCATGCTGAGGGCTCCCCATTTAATGAGTAAAATTGTCTGGCAGTAGACAGAGTAAAATAGGAAAGCTGCTGTTTTTAGCCAGCTTAGCCAGGAATGGGTTAATATCCCCACTGCTAGAAGTAATCCTCTGAAAACATCTTCTCTTAAATTTCTAGCCTGCTGCATCAGCAATCCCTGCAAAACGGAAATGCTTTTCCAGGGAAAATGGTGGATGTCATATCAACTTACTTTGTATTTGATGTGAGCTACCCTGATATCATGTCAGGAATTCTTTTTTTCCCTGCAAGACGTTGCTTTAGAAATTAAAGACAATGTATTTAGAGGAACTAAATACTCAACTTTCATGGCTGAACTTCGAAATGATGTCCATACTATTTAAATAAAATACATGAACTAGGAAACAAATTGCTTTTATAACGTACTTCATAGTTTTAGTATTGTATAGATATTTTTTGAAATTAATTAAATATTTTCTAATATATTTTTTCAGTTTAACTCTTTATGTATTTATTCATCAGATCTTAAGGTGTGTTACACTAACACATCTTAAGATGTGTTACACTAAACATCTCTTAAGGTGTGTTACACTAACACATCTCTTAAGGTGTGTTACACTAACACATCTCTTAAGGTGTGTTACACTAACACATCTTAAGGTGTGTTAAACTAACACATCTTAAGGTGTGTTAAACTAACACATCTTAAGGTGTGTTACATTAACACACCAAGGTGTGTTCGTTAACACACCAAGTGTGTTCGTTAACACACCAAGATGTGTTAAATAACACACCTTTTTATAAAACACACCTTAAAGTGTGTTATATTCTGGACAAGCAAAAAACACACCTTAAGGTGTGTTATGTTAACACACCCTAGTGTGTCATATTAACACATCTTAAGGTGTGTTATATTCTGGACAAGAAAAGTGTGTTGTTTTAACACACCTTGTTTTAAGAGTGAATCGCGAGACACAGGCTGCTTATAGACTATAGATATACTGTACGTGGATAAAGTTACAAGTCAGAGATATTTGGTCATTGTTATTGGAAGATACTATAGCCTAATAACAATGTAGAATTTTCACCCAAAAAATTGAGATGAAAAATGAGACTAAAAAAAATGGTCCAAAAAAAATAGTCCAAAAAATAGTCAAGTCCATGTTTTACCCAATGCCATATTATTGTAGATAAATAGAGTACTAAATGCCTAACTGATACCTTTAGTCACGATAACATGTTTACAGAAGTCGACAGATATATATGGGGGTGCTTTTGTTAAACTTAATTTGCTCAGTAAAAGAATGACATGGCCACGGCCGCAAAAGTATACACCAATTACTGCGGGCCCCTTTACTGAACTATAAAGACTAACGTAAATAAGCTTAACGTTTGTTACAAACATGTAGATTTTCACGATTGGGGGCCTTCTATATCATAATTTATATCCAAAGCAGTAAAGTACTTAGTAGTAACTAAAAAGCAGATTTTTGAAATAATTAAGAGATGTATCTTAATTCTGAAGGAAGTATGTTCCATATTCTTGTAGATCTGGGCCGGTTGTATAAAACGGCAATTAACTTTAAATGTAGTTAGATCATAATTCTATAGCCAATCAAGACCAGAATTTGAGTCGTTCACTACGATTTAACTACGCCAACAGGCAGTTAAACTGTCGTTAAGTGTTTGATACAACTGGCCCCTGTTAAAAAAAACCCACATTATGTATGTTTTGATATGATGTAGCACAAAATAATATTCTTTTTTACCTTTTTTTAGATCTTGATCCTTGTATCAACGTTACATGTGACTACTTTGCTGTCTGTCGAGCATTTGGTCCGTACGATGCAAGATGCGTATGCGTCGAAAATTGTCCTTCAACCGTGCAGAATCTTTGCGCTTCGAATGGACGAAGTTTTGACAATGTCTGTCTTTTTCAGTTAGAGGTTTGTCGAACTTCAGCCAATTATACTTACTACCATCATGGAAGATGCAAAGGTAAGTTGTTGCTTTTTTACGTCCTTGCAGTGGACAAGTTTTAGTGAACTGCGATAATAGACACCTCAAACAATGTTTTTATTATGTTGGGGTTGTAATCCATACATTGATGATGATGATATTTTTGAGAAAAAGAGAGGGATTTGGGGGGATTTATCTGCATTAATGAGGAATTTATTCATATGAAACCTCCAAAATTGCCGTATAATATCACGAACTAATTACTCTAGCTTAATTATACCACGCGCTTTTGTTCATTATTGGGCAAATTTAGGCATGCTCTAGTATACACATAATGCTTAACGTTGCTGCGCGTTTTATTTCTCTCCAAAACGAAATATTCATTCGGTTTTTCTCTCCTGAAATTACGTATAGATCAATGCCTCAATGCCATTATTCTATACGGAATCCGCGTACTGAATACAATCTTGCTCTGAATGAGCTCTCTGTTTTGATTAATGAATCTGACATCAATTTGGTGAAAGATTTCTGTTGCGTAAATGAACAAAAGGCCTCTCTTAAACTTAGATCTAGACACAACCAAAAATTGCGTTGTTTGTTTGAAAAAAAAACACGGTCGTCTGGTGCCACAAACCCATCTTTGAAAGATAAGTGGGTCTTGAATCTTTCTGAAAAAGATTTGTCTGACTTAGAAAGAAGCTGTCTGGAAAAAGGTTTAAAGTTTGCTATAGCACCTCATAAGCGGGTCCCAACAGCTGGGATCGTTACTGCCGTCGAAGACGGAAATTTTCGACTAGATGACGATCAAAAACGTCTGGTGAGAGCTGAAGTCGGTAGCATTCTAAGGCGGGCTAAGCCACCTTTGAAAAACTTAGACAGTAATATTTTAAGGCTCTAGTGGCTCTTCAGAAAGATCCAGATAGACTTGTTCTATAAGCAGATAAAGGTATAATTGTGTTGTGCATGGTCATGGACAAAAGCCAATATCACGAGAAAGCTTTTATTATCGCTGCTTAATGATAGAAATACTCATTCTGTTTTATCTTCAGATCCGACCAGTAAAGTGCAAAGAAAGTTAAACAAAATGTTACTTGATTTGAAAAAAGCTGAAAAGATCGACGAATTTGCGTATAGGAAACTCTATATATAGGTTTTGAAAAAATATGACCTAACGTTAAGAAAAGCTTTTGAGCGACTTTTACGTTGAAACTACCTAAGATTCTTTTAATGGGTTCCGTAATTCCTTGAATGTACGGAACAATCGCAAAATCCATCATCGAATTTTCATCCTCATGCAGTGTTTTTGCGTGGTGGTGGTGTAACTGCATTGTTTTAAACAGGTCTACTGCCGGAAGCCTATTTGCATCTTGTTGATAGGTAACGTCATCAATGGTTGTATGAGAGTATAAATATGGGACATGTCTTCATAACGGTTATGAAGACACTAGATCGGAGTGTCGAAACGTTTGGTCATGAACAGTAACTTTTTAACTTACGTTCAAAAAACGTTTAAGCCAGAATAGCGTTAAACTATGTCTGATTATTCACTTGGTTGCGTTGGGAATTTATTTGTTGGTTTTAAACATGTTTTAAAGAAATCATTAGAATAGCTATTCGCCTTTAAAATGTCATATACATACTGTTGCTCACTTTCCCTCGACTCGGCACTAGATGGTATGCCGTAGGCTCTTAAAAAAAAAGTTATTGAAACGGACTTATTATGGCATATAGGATGATGAGAGTCAAATGGGAGGTATTTGTCAGTGTGTTTTCGGTTTACTCCAGTTTCAAGATTCCCTTGAACTGTTCTTTTGACAATCAAATCCAAAAAAGGCAAACTTCAATTCTTTCACTTTCTACCGTGAATTGAATCGAAGGCTCGATCGAATTTAAGTGATCATAAAATAATTTCCACTTTATTTTTGGATACCGTAGACGCAACATCATCGACATATCGTTTCCAGAAAAAGGGCTTCACTGGTGCGGTATAGCTAATGCCCTTTGTTCAATGTCTTCTATTACTAAATTAGCAATGTCAGCGGACACAGAAGATCCCGTGGCTGTGCCAAAAACCTGTTGATAGTATGTGCCGTCATACACAAACTAGTTGCGTTAAGAGAGAAGGTCAGAAGTTCTATCAATTCCTGAACAGCCAAAGCCGTTATTTCATGTAAAGTAACATCCTGCCTTAGTCTATTTTCGGCAATTTTGATGGCAAGGTCAACATATATTTTGGTGAAGAGTGAAACAACGTCAAATGACACCAATTCATCTTCGGTATTGAGAGTAATACTCTTAGCAAAATCCGCAAATTCAAGGGAATTAGTTACAGTATATTCCGATTTCCCAACAATTGGTGACAAGTCGGGGAGTTAACTTAATAAATGAGACGATAGGTCTCAACCGCATCGCCGTTTTATGAATTTTCTTGGTAAGCCATCAAATCGTGGAGATAGTCCATCACTGCTATAGAGCGACTGAAGGAATCGGGAGATTAGGCTCAATATATAGAAGCGTTAAAAAAGAATGCGTCAGGCATAGTTTAACTGGACTAAGTTTAACGCTACTCTGGCTTAAAAGTTTTTTTAACGTAGCTTAAAAAGATACTGTTCATGACCCAACGTTTCGACACTCCTATCTAGTGTCTTCATCAGTGGTGATCTTGTGAAGACAGATCCCATATTTATACTCTCATAGAACCATTGACGTTACCTATCAACAAGATGCAAATAGGCTTCCGAGATTAGACCGCCGTCGTCACGATTAAATGGATCGTGGGCGCTATTGATGTGCCAAGTTTCCAAACAACGTCTTTGGTGATATCGTGGATTGGTAGTAATAATTTTTTATTTATCCCACGCAATCTCATGGTTGGTTTTACACGCGTGCTTCGACAAAGCAGAATTTTCCGCGTGCCAAACTGACGTTTTATCTAGCCGATGTACTCCTGATTACAGTCATTGCACGGAATGGAATAAATAGCATCTTTTCTCTGTTCCTTCATAATACGATCCTTACACTGATATTTCAAGGAGCTAATTTAACTCCAAATGAGGGGTTAAAAAAATTGGTCTAGAATAATCCGTTTTGGGGGGTTAAATAAACTCCACTTTCGGAGTTAAATTAACTCGCACGATTTGGAGTTAAATTAACTCCTTGTTATTAGAGTTACTAGAAATACATAAACGCAACAACCCCTCGCCCGCTTTTACATGCTTTTTTGAAACACCCCCAACTACCCGCCCACCCACCCCCTAAAATAAGCACTCCTGATTATATACAGCCAATATAAAAATAAACAGATATAAAAACAAATGATAATCCTCAAGTTAATTATATAATTTATGGATAAGATGACTATTAAATAAAACTGATTTAATGAAGTTGAACATACCAATTTAATTATTAAATTCTGGTTGTAAAAAATATATTGTTTTTAGCAGGTTTCAAAAGGGATTATTTTTAGCAAGCCTTTAAATGGCTTCCCTATGCATACATGTTTTGCAAAGGCAGAATTAAAAAAATTACTTTTATAATAGAGTCTGAGATAAAACAATTCAGTAGAATTGGATTCCTGAAAGAAGTATTAAACAGTCCACGTTTCAGTCGAAAATTTTGAAATATAGCCAAGAAAATCGACAAAGCCCACGAGTATTTTTAATAATAAAAAGTGCATGCAAAGTCAATGAAAAACATCACGTCTACATAAGCCTAAGGTAGTGTTTTAAGTTAGCTTTAGTTAAGCTGACTTATGGTCTGAACGAGCAAAGGGAAAGCACGAAAACGTGAAGCTGTATATTGTTTTAGGGCGAAAACTTCAAAACAACATAAGGACAAGGTCAAGAAGGTATACTGAAACTGTATACCGTTCTTGGCGTTTACACAATATATAAATACTAAATAAATATAATTATTTATAATACTAAATAAATGCAAATCCCCTACCGTTAACTTTAAAATGATTTTGAGACTTACCGCGTGACACCCTACGACGTATATATATATATATAAACTATTTCCAGATTTTCGTCTCCCTTGCTTTTTCTACACGCGTGTAAAATGACTCCACGCGTGTCGAGATTAGCACCCTAACCGGGCTCCGGGCCTTCGGCCCTACGCCCGGGCTCGGGGATTAAATCGGCTGTTTGTTTCTTAGCCCATCTCAATTGACTCTTTCACTATTCCTTTCCTCGTTGTTCTCTTTTAAGTTTTAAGTAGAGCACAGGTACCAGTACCCTGCTATCCGAACTGCACAAGTTATGGATAGATTTGATAACATATATATATATATATATATATATATATATATATATATATATATATATAAACAGGTTTCAGAATTACTTTCAGGTTTTCATCTCGCGTGTAAAGTGGACTCCACGCATGTCGAGATTAGCACCCTCATCGGGCTCCGGGCCTTCGGCCCTACGCCCGGGCTCGGGGGAAAATGAGCGTATCGAAAAAGGACAATGAACTTTCCCACTTCCCAAGTGGTCACCCATCCATGTACTAACCCCTGCCGCCCGGGCTTAATTTGCTTCGACTTACAGTCCGACGCCTAACCCACTCCGCCACTTGTGCTTTCTTACAATAACAGAGATTTTTGATATATATATAACATAAAGTCGGTGTATACACTTAAATAGTAGTTGTTGTTGTTTTTGAAGGGAATACTTCAATACTTTTCATTAATAAAAAAACAAACTCATTTTGATAAAGGTTAGCAGTGTTACCTAACCCTGTTCAATGCCCAAAAGATAAGGCATTTATAGGAGCATGAATGCCATCCTTTATCCTACGCTTGACTCGCTAGTTTCTTGCTATGATTGTCGGATATTTGCCCGGTGACGAAGGCGTATAAAGGAAACAAGTATACGCTTGATTTGTAGAATTCCAGTACAGTTGCAAACTTGTACAGTTGTACTATATATAAATATATTCGCTAGGGAAAGAGCTATTGTTTAATATATCTCTGCATGAACATTCTACAATAACTAGATCCAAAGTTACATTCGGAAATGTTGAGGAGACTTAAAGTTATTTTTTGAATTTTACAAATTGGCGTATCTCGAATAAACACCTAAACTCTTTGGCTTTTTTTCGAAACTTCCCGATCAGTTATATGCATCATGTTATACATCAAAATGTAGAGAATTAAACCGGCTTGAAGATAATGTAATTTTCATACAATTGAGGATTGGAAACTATAGGTGAAAATCAACATTTAGGCTGACAAGTATATTTGTAAAATGATGAAATCGATCGATTTCTCTTGTCTACCTAATCTAACTCAAACAACGTTATCTCAAAAACTATTTAACGGATCTACTAGAAATTCCACAAGCGCGTTGACGAAGGACAATACTACATCATACTTAAAGATTTTTTGCATTCATTGTAAGTAAAAAAATATATTACCTTGCCGACTTCGTCTGTCCATCTTTTAATCTTATCCTCTACTCCTTGAAATTAACAACCTCCCCCCCGCTGGAGTTGTTATAACTCCATAAATGGAGTTAAAATAACTCCTGTAAAATAACTCCCCTGAAGGAGTTAATCTAATCCTCTCACCCGAGTTAAAACTATTCCTTGAAAATGACAGTATATAGCCAGAGTAGCGTTAAACTATGTCTGATTCATTCTTTTTTCAACGCTTCTATATATCTTGAGTGTAATCTCCCGATTCCTTCAGTTGCTCTATAAACTATAAGGCTAGGCAGTTTATTTGATCATTTAGCCTGTCAAACGCCTTATATAGATTTCAATCCTACATGTTTTAATTTATTCATGCTTCGTTTAACGTTGCTAGGCTAAATACTTTAATATTCTACAACATATACAAATATGTACAAGTTGCAGCATTAAGGTCTTCGTTAAGGTTTGCAAGCTCATTTCGGTAAATCGCTCTCAATTCGTCAGAATTTATGCCACGAAAATAGATAGTCTTGAAGCTATTAATTTGTAGAACACAATGTTGTATTTGATTTCGCGATAAACACAAGCCAATAATAGTTCCGATTTTTTCAAGTAAAACCAGAGGACTTTACTCGGGGCGACTTTAAGAACAATGTGTTTGATTTTGTTCAATATTTGCAAAACGGTGTCAGCGGTTTTTTTTAATTTTTTGCCTGGTTTCGATTTTATGACTTATTTTGTCCGAATGTTGATCGAAAAACAGCATTTTCAACATTGGTCGTCAATAAGATCAGCACTGAAAACTCGACATATCAAAAAACTCTGACACCGTTTTGCTGGAAAATTATCTTGTATGCGAGTGGATGTTTTAAATAAGAAATTTACCTTCGTTTGCCGTTTGGCGTAGGAACGTGAAGCTTAAACTCTCTATTAACTGCATACATACTGCGTTGTCTTCAAGGTTTTACATTTATTTTTGTATTAGATTAAATATCGGTTCAAATAAATGTTGTTATTAATATCAATTATGACTTGGTCTATGGTTAGCGTCGAGGAAGTTAGAATATCGGGGTGTTGAGGCAACTTGTCTGTGTATTTGGGTGTGTTTTGGTGTTCTGGGAGTGTCAGGGGTCTGCTTACGGGGACAAGCACACCCCCAAACTGAAACACTCCCAAAACGCCAAAACACACCCAAATCACATGCAGTCAGGGGTGCAGTAGGGGGTGCAGTAAGGGATGTAGGGGATAGGGAAAGAGGGAGTCCATTTAAAAGATAGGGTTACAGGGCTACATAAAGGCCGTCCAGGCCATAATATTGAGTTTCAAGTAATATTTAAAACCTGCGTGTTGGTAAGGGGGGAGGGAGATATGGGGGGGGGGGGGGGAGAGACGATGACAAGGTGTATTCTTGAAAAGGGACGCAACGGACGCGCGGACCATGGTTTGCCCCTTCTTTGTTTGGAACATTGTTTAAGCATATTTAGTTTTGAGTAATAGTTCAAACGATTTATTTGTCATCATGCCTCGGAACCGTAGGATCTGTCTCATCTTTATGGACTCTCTCAAATCACGACAAAGATGATATGTATTTAACAATTATACAACGAGCCCGAGTTTTCTAATGCCGAGTTGACTATCGCTCATAGAAAACGAGGGCGAGTTGTCTAATTGTTTTAGTATAAATTTACGAACAAAAGTTAAATAAATTCTCGACCATAACGTATTCCTTGATGCTCGTTTAATACATTTTTTAATTGCCAACTACAAAATAATGTTCAACATTATCATTTCGGACATTTCCTTTTCCCATACGGTAACTGATCGAAAAGTAACGTTTTCTTGCATAATTTAGCATGGGTTTTCTTGTACAATATTGAAACAATATATTTTCACTCATTTGATATGTAAAAATGACAAAAAGTTGAAAGAAACATTCAATTTAGGATGTCGTTTACATCACGAAATCTTGTCAATATAGCAAGCGTAATTTTGAAATGTGTTTTGTTTCCAGATATTTCGTTTTAAGGTGGCTCCACACAGTTTTTTGAAAAATGGAAAATACAAGCTTGAGAGTCCAAAACACGTGCGTAAACAATTCGTAAAAAGACTAAAACTAAATGTTATGCATAGTTAAACAGTCTGACAATAAAAAACTGTTACCAAATTAATAGCAACCATTGTTGCTATGGCAACAATGACTTTTCAAAATGGCGGCCAATTACCCTTCAAACTAATTTAATTCGAAAAAAACTTTGGTGACCCCCAATTTTTTTTTCATTAAAACTTTTGTTGAAGTATGAGTAATGAATAGGCCGATTTAAAAAAATTCTGTAGAACGAAATTTTTTAAACATTAACAAACATGATTTTTCAGGAAAAAAAATTATTCGTTCTACAGAATTTTTTTTAAATTGGCCTATTGATTACTCGTACTGAAAGAAAAGTTTTAATGAAAAAAAAATTGGGGGTCACCAAAGGTTGTTTCGAATTAAATTAGTTTGAAGGGTAATTGGCAGCCATTTTGAAACGTCATGGTTGCCATAGCAACAACGGTTGCTATTTATTTGGTAACAGTTTTTGATTGTCAGACTGTTTAACTATGCATAACATTTAGTTTTATTCTTTTTCCGAATTGTTTTAATCACGTGTTTTGGACTCTCAAACTTGTATTTTCCATTTTTCAAGAAACTATATGGAGCCACCTTAAACGAACACAGATAAACCATTTAACGATCTTAATAATTTTGTAGCCGTTTTTGTTTTCTGTAGACCTTATTGCTTCGCGTAAATGTTCAATTTATTCTGTTATTTGCCCACTCCATTTATAATTTCGGCGCCATTGTTGCTAAACAGAACAACCGCTGGCTCTACTGATTATTGATCTTGATATACTACGCATTTTGTGATTGGTCAATTTAGTTAAAAGAAGACTTGTCATTGGCTTATCGCCAGAGGTCATTGCCAGAAATTTGGGACAAGATGGTGCCGCGCGTGCGCATTAACGGCCATAATAATGGCGATTCTCAACAGTAAATAATAAGGAGAGCATACAATAATTCAAATTTTGCTTAAACGGCGATATATTTCGTCTTTGCGCAGCTCCATCTGACTTCAGCACGGATTAAGCAATAGTTATAACTAAAAAACATTTGCTTACCTCGACGGCAAAGTACTTCCCTATCTCGTCTTATTTTTGCACTAAAAGCGCCACTATCCATAGTGTTAGCCATACTAATCTTTGTAAACAGGTGCTAGAAATTGGCTAAATTGATCAAGAATGTTACGGGCGATGCGAAGTGCGTAGCTCGCGATGCACTCGGCATGAGTCAGTCTACTTCCTGAGCACATAAAGATCCTGATTTGTCCTTAGCATAGTACTTCCAAAAGCGTTTGAACTTTCTTGATTTCACAGTTCTTATAGTCGTTTACAGGTTGTTGACATATACATACATGCACGATTTAACTCAATGACCTGAATAATGAAAATACACTAGAATACAATAGAAGCAAAGCATTAGAATACGCAATTATATTATTAGGCTACCGAAACCGGAGGCACAAATGACCCAAATTTCTGGTGATGGTTCTATTAGCGGATAGTAAAGCCTGCGATAGCCAATGAAATTCAAGGATTTGTAATGAAAACTTGGAAATTTATACTAAAAATCAATAGAAGCTAAGACTGTAAAATATGATGATGTCACCGGTGGAACATGAGATCCGCCACTTCCAGAACCCCCAATCTTCTACGTACGTGTCTCGCGTTGTAATTTGAAGCATGATTACCGTATAACGAAACCCCAACGACGAGATACAACTAGAAAGCATAAGTAAGCCTAACTATAGCGTGATTATGTTAATCGACATTGTTAAGTGTATCCAATATAACACGAGTAATTGTCCAATCTGGTCTAAATACACAAAAGCAGGTTAAAGTTTTTTTTTAATCAAGCTAACTAGGCAAGCTGACTTATTTAGACACAAGAGAACGCGTACACAGACGCATGTTAAATATAGCTTCTCGAACGAATCTTCAAAGTGAGAAGATTAAAAGTTTGCTAAATTTAACCGTAATCGTCCTCCAATTTCAAACTACAAGATCTCTTGAATTTGCCTGTTGTTATTTGAGAAACTGTATTTCCATGCTTTCATGTAGGATTTCCAATGACGAGAGGTCGTAAAAATATCGATCAAGTTCCTCGTTGGTCGGATTCTCATTGTCAATCGGTGCGTTTTGAACCTCTGACGTTTTACCCCGACAAAACTGTCCACGTGCAAGTTAGCGTTAGTCACGTGAATGGCTCAAGTCGAGTACACGATGCAGCTGTGTCGTGGGTAGAAGACATCAGCTATCGTGGCTTTACATTTTGTATAGTGGAATCAGGTAGAAATGAAGGACCTCCTCATGGCTTTGCTACCATAGAATGGACGGCATACCAAGGTGCACCGCCGGGTGGGGCTTCTGGAATGGTTTCGATTCCTGAGTGGTGGACCGGCACTAAATGTCAAACTGTGGATATCTCAGCCGTAAGTACCGACTTTTGATTATGACAGCGTTCAAAGTTTACAGAGCAGCTGATAAGCAGAGTATCCGCATCAGAGAGGATGTAGATTGCTAGTCCAACAAATCAAAAGTGTGTTTTAGAATTTGGGCAATTTAATTATATTGCAAAAATTAAAGTGCCTGTGAAGTAAAAATTCCAATGGAAGAAATTTGATTCTCATAAGCCAAATATCCAATTAAAAAAAATAAAAAAATGTGGCATGCACTTTTAGAGATATTAAGTGACAAAGTTACCTTCCTGATGTTACAAAATAAGAAAAGCTTTCGAATGAATTTATAGGGTAGATGACGTTGCAGTTGGATTATTTGAATATTAAGATCCGTTCTTGTTTTACATATTTCTCCAACAACATACGTCATTAAACACTCTAACCGAGCGATCAATTTCTTCAAAAATGGATAAGCCATGGCAAATTTTGAGAGTTTCTAGATCAAAGACTATGCAGCATATTTGCTTGAAATTTTAAGTGAATGCTTCTGTCGTGCCATGGGCGTAGCATTCCAATTCTGTTTGGGCGGGGAAGAGATTTTGCTTGAAAAATATAGAGCCAATTGCAAATCAGTATTGATTTTTAAGTTGTATTTTTCAGTCTTAGTTTGACGTATGAATTTTTCTTGAATATTTCACAGCAATACGTATTGAAATTGCCCGGAATTTCCAGCAGAAAGTGTCGAAATCCTCCTTTTCAAATATTTTTTTGGAGCAAAGCCCACCCCTATGCCCCCAGCCTACTACGCATATGTGTCGTGCTGGTCGTTTTGAGACCACTATAGGTTTTTCGCGTCGTTATCGACACTTTAAGGTGAATATCTTTTTGGAATCTGTCATTTAGTTCTATTTTCAGATTAATTTCCAGTCTACACCTACTGTTCTTGTGACTTCTGAACATCGTCGTCGCAGTATGAAACACGATGCTGCATCTCTCTGGCTTGAAGACGTTGGCTCTTCGTCATTCATAGTATGCTTGCGTGAGCTACAGAATTTTGATGGAGCTCATCATGATATTTATGTGGTAAGTTTTCGTACATTTATTTATTTCCAATGCAGTTTAACCCTTTCTCGTCGCTGGGTTTTCCCTGTGACGAGTAAAATCGTCTGGCGTTAGACAGTGTTTAAACTTTCAAACAATGAAAAATAACATGCAGTTAAGAAACAATAATTTACGGCTGATGCGATCGAAACCAAAAACAAACGCAATGAAGAGGAGTTGATGTAAAGAACAACGTTTTTAACTTTTTTGGCTTAACTAAGTATTTGTATAATGTAAATATGACAAATATCGGTAAATAGAGTTTTTAATTAGATTTTTTGAGATATATGCTTTGTCATGGCCAGAAGTGAGGGACAGTCAGCGCAATGCATCGCGGGCGCATAAATTAACCAAATTCTGCGCCCGGAATAGGAATATCAGACAGCTCAAAAGAACTTACAGTAGAACCTAAAATAAACCAAAAGAACTTAGAGTAATATAAATTTAAATTAGTTAAACAATGTGGCAAAGATTTATTGAATTTATAATCTTTTATGAAGTGAACACAATATTTTATAACTTGACAAGTACAAAGGTACACCAAAATATATTGAATTTGGCGGGATTTTTGTGTATTTTGTAGCCCTTCGTTTCTTATAAACGTTAGTCAGCGATTATATGTATAAATGTTTTTAAAATGGTTGAGAAGACTCGTAATTGTGGAGGATTTCGCACTCAGTCTTCTCTCAGTTTAAAAAAACCCAACCCAGACTACTTTAAAGATATTTGGCCGAGCAAAAACAAGCTAAGATGTCTCTAAATCAACACAAAATGAAGAATCGAACATCGTACAAGAAATGTGGACGTGTCGAACACTTAAAACAACACTACACTGGCCTGAACTTAGCCAACATAGGGATTTTACTGTACTTAAGAGGAGTTTACGTTGCCAGATAATATTGTAAAATTGACTTACTTGGGCCGAATAATGGTAAATCGTGACACATCAAGAGTTTACAATACCACTCGTTGAGGTATTTTATAGATTTGTAGACGTGAGCCACTTTGCCAATTCTATTTTGTTTCAGTATGTGCATCGCATTTGTATTTCCGCCATCTTCAATTCGCAAAATTGGTTATTAGTTGTGCGCATAGCTAGCAGCCATACTGTCCCTAATTTCTGCCCATGATTAACTCATTCCTGTCCGAGGGCTTCCCCAGAGGTGAATAAAGTCGTCTGGCATTAGCCAGAATAAATTACCAAAGACCGATTAGGACAGGAAAGAGTTATTAACTCTTTTGTACACACGACCCTATGAAAAAGAACCATTTTATGTTAGGTTGTTCAGCTACCGTGTCAAAATAAGATTAACTCACTCACTCACTCACTCGGTCGGTCGGTCGGTCCGGTCACTGTAGAAAGGAAAATACAAGGTTAAAACATAACTTGGAGCAAGTCAAAAAACTAATTTGGATAACCTTGCTCTGTTAAGGGAGATATTAATGCAAAATCGTATTCCGCTGCAGTGAACTATATTGACATGACTGTAGATATACCTGAAATCCAAGAATTGGGTGCGATTAATGTAAAGTGTTCTTCTGCTGCAGTGAACAATAAACTATCCACTATAGCCTGGTTTCCATACAATCGCTATGATCGCCACGATCGCCGAGATAGAAAATCTCGTTTTATATGGAAACGGTGACTTTGTAATCTCAGCTATCTTGGCGATCAGTATGCACGGTCACTTTTCTGACCGGAGGAGTGTCGGAGTGTGTCCCTGAAAAACATGTCAATCAAAAAGAAAACATCATGTGATCAACGCTCTGGGTTTAAAAATATCACTTCTGTCACAGGCGAAGTTTCAACACCCAAAGATATTCCGAAATAAACAAAATATACAGAAGTTGGTAGTTGTTGGATACAGAGATATTTTAATGTCCGTTGGGTTTTGTGTTTATCATTTACCTTCTTTTACCCTGCGAGCAGAGCAGGAAAGGAGACTGCAAAAATCGTGTATTTTTTCATTTGAGCATGCGTGACGGTTGACCAGATACAATTTAATTTCCATGTGCAGTGTTGCTCAGTTTCTGTCTTAAATTCCAAAGCGAAAGCCTAGTTTTTGCTAAAAAATAAAAACGGATATCTATTCTTTTCACAACGAGTTCGATTTGCGATAAATTGCAAGCTTTCCTATCGAAATCGAACGATTTTTGTTCGATTTTGATGGGAAATCTTGCAATTTATCGCAAAACGAACTCGTTGTGAAAAGAATAGATATCCGAGGCGGCTTTATTCGCAGGCTATACTCGTACGAGAAAGCATGCTAATTGTTCGAATCTTCAGAATAACTTGACAACACGATTTCTGCATCTCCTTTCCTTCGCCTCGCAAGGATACGGGAGGCTCCTTCTTTATAAAATATGTAATTGGTAAATTTCATTTGTTGATTGTTCTTCGGCCGTTTGAAAAAAAAATGAATATAAACCCCCGGCAAGGTCACGGCGTTGTTTGATAGCAATAATTTATTCTATTTCCCTCTCATAATCGAACAATTTTTCTTGGCCTTAGATTTAAACGGCCGAAGAACATGCAATCACGACATGAAATTAGGAAACCGTGTTTTCTAGATCCCAAGGGGGTTTGCTCGCTTTCGTTTACTTTGTCCTGGAGTCGACTCGCTTTGTCTGCCAAAATCCGTCAGGTCAGACAGTTAAATAAAGTATTGTCATGAAAGGAAAATAGGGCAATTAAAACTCGTCATGGAAGGAATAGCCAACCAATACTTGTACAATCATTGCAATCAAAGAATATCATACAACGCCGTGACCTTGCCGACGAGGGTTTTTCAAATTTTATTCAAACGGCTGAAGAACAATCAACTGATGGAAGTTACCAATTAAATATTTTATAAAGAATGTAAATAATAAACGAAACCCAACGGACTTTAAAATATCTCTGTATCCAATAACTACCAACCTCAGTGTATTTTGTTTATTTCGGAATATCTTCGGGTGTTGAAACTTCGCCTGTGATAGAAGTAATATTTTTAAATCCAGAGCGATGATCTTCGTAAAGCGTTTGATGTTATAGATCATGACATCCTACTTCAAAAGTTCACACAGCATGGTGTAAAGGGTAACGAGTTTGAATGGTTCAAAAGTTATCTGTCAAGCAGATATCAGTACGTCGTATGTGGTGGAGCAGAATCCATCAACTTAATATTACCCACGGAGTGCCTCAGGGGTCTGTCCTCGGACCAACATTATTTAATATTCATATTAATGGAATTCTTAATGCTTGTCAAAAGAGTGAAGGTACTGTACGCCGATGACACTGAAATTCACGCTAGCTCGAAAGATGTTAACATAGCCGAACAATGCGTCAATGAAGACCTTAGCCACATAGATGCGTGGCTTGATCAGAACTGCCTGATAAGTATCCATAAGAAGTCGGAGGTGATGCTAATAGGGTCTAGACATTCAGTGGCTAATACGCGTGATTTGAATATTGAATTAGGCGGGATGGTACTGAAGCAGTCAGATCATTTCAGATACCTAGGTGTCAACATCGACAGCTGTTTGACCTGGAATAAACATGTATCAAATCATAGCCACTGGAAAGGGTGAGGGCTGTGAAACTCCGCCCTGAAACAATATAACTTCCGGTTTGATGTTGAAAATTGCACGCCTGAGTGTCACGTGATCTCGAACCGGCATGGCCACAGGGAGCTCATCTTGGCAATTCGTCATGCCAAAAAGCGCGTGGGCACCCTGTGGCGGACTCGAAAGACGCGCGGGGGACTGTGGCACACTCGGTCGTGGTGTGTTAAGGAAAATAATAAAGGGATGAAACACGAATTCTTCCTTGTTTTGAACATCCTTTCAAGCGCCTATAGGTATTCAAATTGTAAGATAATTGAGCGAAGTAGTTGTGATAATGATTCATTTATCAAAATATAAATCAAAATGATGCAAAATCTCAACTTTTAGCCGTGATTTTGCAGCTAAATTACATATCGTATTTTCGGGAGATGTGTTCCGCAAGTAGCTAGGACACTACATCATCATTGACACTTTGGATAGCTACGAAATCCTACGATAAGCTTTTCGGATAAAGCGGGAAGTCTCAGGATTATTGATTTATTGCACATTCATCTGACTCTGAGTTTCAGTCGGTTTCAGTATTCTAACGGTGGCTCCCGACGATACGAGATGTCCTGGCTACTTGCGGAACAAATTCCACGTCGAACGTTTGGTGTTTCATCCCTTATATTTTTTCCTCTCCCTCCCCCCCTTTCCCCACGTTTTTTCCATTTTTCCGCCTTTTTTCCCGCTTTCGGTACCGTTTTTCGTTTTTTTAAATCCCCTGCCACAGTCCCCCGCGCGTCTTTCGAGTCCGCCACAGGTGACGAATTGCCAAGATGGGCTCCCTGTGGCATGGCCAGTGTTTCAGCTTTCATATGGCTTACATTTATAGATTATAACCTTGTTCTTCGTTAAACGGCACGATGTCGGTTATGGTGACTTCTAAAAATCCACAAGAAACATGATATTTACAAGTCCAAAGGAGAACCTTGTATTTCGTTAACAAAATTCGGTAGAAATTCGGTTTTTGACGACTTACGAACTTAAGACAGCGACAGTGCTGTATAGTGTACACTGTAGTCAGTCATTTTTATGACAAATTTTATATTTTACATTGATTCTGCGTTAATTTTAGATATTAGTTTATTCAATAATATGATTGTGTGCACAAAAAAATCACCTCAAAAGATCGGATTGGTTTTAACAGGACCGTGAGAGTTTTTAAGTCGCGCATTTCTCAAATAAGACGTAAACAAATATATATGGTGTGCATCGTTGTGTAGATGATCGGCGTTAGGTTTCATGATGGACTTTATCGTGACATTAAAATTATCATCCCTCGAACATTACACAATCTTATCAAGCGCTAACTCATGCATGGCTCACTCAAATAATTTACACTCTGGCATCTGGCAACTATTTTCTCCCCGCCGGACTAATTATTGTAAACAAACATTTATAAGATTCTCAGCTACAAAAATCTGGGAAAATATCCCCAGTGATTTAAAAACCCTTTCTGTTTCAATGTAAAAAATATTAAGTCACCAAGGTTGATCTGAATTTCATTCTCGTATTATACAATGTTTATTTTGTTACTTCGACACGATCTTAATATTTCATCCTCTGCTGATCCCCAAACTTATTAATATGTAACACTCGAAAGCTTTATACTTTAATTACACGCTCACATATGTATATTCTTTCATAAAATATTTTGTTTTATATCTAACTCTGATTTATTTATGTATCACTATGTAAACTTTGTATTTTTCATTGTAAGTATTAAAAATAGTGTGAATAAATTGAAATTATCATAAATCGCCGCATGTCTACAAATTATTAATAAAAGAAAACAAAGGAACAACGCAGTCGAAAAGCATTTGTCGTCTCTGTGCCATTATTAAATCGGAGTTTTGCACTTTTGTTGTCAGATCGCAATACACCAGACATTAGTAATATTCAATGAAGGCAACTCAACTTACGACATATAATTTAGCACAACCATTCATATTAAGACAAAAGCGAATTTTAGTTTTAGTTGTACTGTTGGCAAAACAGTATTGTTTAGGGTTAGGGTTAGATATTATTTTACCTTGGCTCTCACTGTGTTCGGTCCGAACATTGATCATTTACTCGAATTTACTGCACTTTATTAAATATTCTTTGCAAAGGGAGTTTTCATGAGGGACCATCTATGCATATAATGTCCAAATGAAGTGGAATTTATATCGAAACCATCACGGAAGAACTTTTAAATTTGTTGTAGCACTTGTAGGTACGCGCCTCCACTGCTCTAATGTAAAATATTGCTTTGTATTGCTCAATCATAGAATAGAATAGAATAGAATAGAATAGAATAGAATAGAATAGAATAGAATAGAATAGAATAGAATAGAATAGAATAGAATAGAATAGAATAGAATAGAATAAAACTTTACTTCACGAGGGAAAAGACGTATTAACCAAAAAGGTTATCTAACATACGGCCCTCAAAATATAACAATAATTACAAAATGATATACTAAACAGAATACATTATATATACATACAGGGGAAAAATAATACTATAGTTAGGTAGAAATACATTTACAATTCAATAGAAATTTACAGTTTAAGCAAAACAAATCTTCTAGATGGTCAATACAAGTAAGTTTATCAAGAAAGTAATAACGGAGTTTGTTTTTAGTGGTAGTTATTCTTAATATTATAGGAATATCAGTAGTACTTGCTGATGACATGGCGAGTTGCTTGTATTTATTGTCTAAGGAGTTAAAAAGAATCGAAGCACTGTAGAGAAATGTGCGCTTACCAAAATCAGTACGTGGGTAAGGCAGCTTAAGATCATATAAACAGGCTCTAGTACGAGCATGTTGTTTATTGGCAGATAAAAAATTAAACATAAGTTTAAAGGAAGTTGGAGCATCAGGGTTAAGTAATATATTGAATAGTAGAAGAAGCTTCCTTAATTTAATTAGATCAAAAACTGGAATCATTTAAGCTTGGAGAAAAGAAGAACAGAAGAGGTGGAATAGTCGGCTTCTAAAATAATACGAGCTGCACGCTTTTGAAGACGAAGAATTCGGAGCAGAAGTGATTTAGAACAATTACCCCAGGTAACAGAGCAGTAAATAATATTAGCATGGATGCAAGAGTTATAAAAACGAAGAGCACATTCTTGAGTTAAAAAGGTTTAATGCTACGCAGCAATGCTAGCCTACTATTGACAAGAGAACATAAGCTGTCAATGTGACTAGCCCAAGTTAAATGGCTGTCTAAATTGACACCAAGTATTTTAACATGCTGGACTTGTTCGATTTCTTTGTTGTCTAATTTGACCAAAAGAGATTGATCAGAGATAAACCTTAACTTCTGAGAAGAATGTATGAGCATAGCTTTGGTCTTTGATGTGTTTACTACCATCCTGTTTTGTTTGGCCCAAGCTGAGAGATCATTAGTGACAAGAGTAAGATTTAGATGTAATTCACTAACAGAAGAACCCTTAGTTAGTATAGTGGTGTCGTCTGCAAACATTGTAGAATTTGAATGTGATAGTTGAGATGGAAGATCGTTAATAAATAGCAGAAAAAGAAGAGGCCCGAGGATGCTTCCTTGAGGAACGCCAACTGTAATAGGAACCATATCAGACAATGTACCCTTAAACGAAGTGCGTTGGTACCGGTCGCTAAGATAAGAAGTAAACCAATTTAATGCCATGGAAGAAGAGCCATATATCTTAAGCTTGCGAAGTAAGATATGGTGGTCAACAAGATCAAAAGCCTTTTTAAAGTCAATAAGAAGAAGTCCATTCATTAGTTTATTATCTATGTTAGTTAAAATCTTATCAGTGAGATCAGTGACTGCCAGCTCACATGAGCGAGAGGTTCTAAAACCAACTTGATTATCAACAAGAAGATTGTAGCTTGTTAGAAAATTATAAAGTGACACATGAACATGACGTTCCAGAATCTTTGAAATTATAGCTAAAACAGAGATAGGACGAAAGTTAGAGCGGTCAGAAAGCGAGCCAGCTTTAAATAGGGGAGAAACTTTAGCAATTTTCCATAAGTTAGGGAAAACGGCTGAGGTAATGCTCAGATTATAAATATTTGTTAGAATGGGCGAGATAGATGGTGCAGCTATTTTAAGAAAATATCCACTAACATCGTCTAACCCAGCAGCTTTAGTTACAGACAAATGGTTTAGCAGACTGAGTACAAAATCTTCTGAAACTGGAGGAATAGTAAACGTGGTATTTGCATGGTGATAGTTTAGAAGAAACAAAATTAGTAAGGTAGTCCCAGTTAGAGTTGCTAGAATCATCAAGCTTAACGGAGTCCCTAATATGTGCAAAGTGATCATTAAACAAATTAGCAATATCTTTAGGATCTGTAAAGGTTTTATCATCTATGGTTAAGTGGTTAGGCAAATTACAACACTTCGAGGGTGCAATGTTACGGATTATTTTCCAAAGATGTTTTGGGTTATCAAGATTAGCATTTATAGACTTGCGATAGAAGGTGCGCTTTGCATCTCTAATCAAATGTACCACTCGATTACGTGGCGACCTATAATCTCGCCAGTAAATAGTAGTATTATTTAAAATGGCAAGTTTGTGTAGATTGTTGCGCTTCTTAATTGCATGACCAATCTCTTCAGTGAACCATTCAGGTTGGTGAAGCCTTTTGACTCGCTTTTTCTTCAAGGGCGCGTGATTGTCAAGTACATAATTAAACAGAGCATACCAATGTTGAAGAGCTTCATTAATGTCCGTAAACATTTCTATGGTGTTCCATGGTGTATTATTTAAATCAGCTACAAAACGATCAGCAGAAAAATCTTTAAGCGAGCGATAGAAAATAGACTTATGACTGTAGGACTTTGTGAAATTACCTCGGGTTAGCCACGTAACGAAAATGGGCAAATGGTCACTTAATGAAATAGGTAAAGTACCAGATTTAAAAACATTGTCCTTATGGGTAACGTAAATTTGATCAATAAGCGATCCAGAAATAGGTCTTGTCGATGTGGTTATTAGTTGGTAAAGATCAAAAGAACTGAATAAGTTTTTAAATCGCTTACTGCATGACTGAGATAAAAGATCTACGTTAAAGTCGCCAAGTATAATTGTTTGGTTATCCTCAGTGTCGGCTTTAGCTAGCATGCTATCCAAACTATCCAAGTAAGAGGAATCAGCGGAAGGAGGACGATAAACAAAAGAGACCAATATTGCAGGTTCAACGTCACGTGATCTTGAATTTGGCGAACAATAACATAAATCTCAGTCACGCCCACTTTCACAGCCCTCTCCCTTTCCAGTGGTTATGATCAAATGTATCAGTGCGATGTACCCTAAGCTTAAATTAGTAAACCGAATTTCATCTTTCCTTAGCTGTAAGACGCTATTACGGATTTACAAGCAAACCATTTCACCCGTACTGGATTACGTCTGTATAGTTTGGGCAGATTGCGGTAAACAAAATTCGCAACGGCTGGAACGTCTTCAGAACCGGGCAATGCGCGTTACTTTGTCTGCAAATCGTAAAACGTGCACACAAGAAATGCGCACTAAACTTGTTTTATTGTCACTTAAGAGCAGAAGGCGTTTTCTTCGCTTAAAGTATTTAAGATAATAAACAACATTGGCTGCCCTCAACAGTTATCTGGCTAACTAGTTAAGAGATCAGAAATGCACAAAATATCCCTGAAAGACACCACGTTGTTGCACGTAATTCCAACAAATTCCAAAATGGGTCAGTCGTCATTTCAGTGTTCAGCAGCAAAATAGTGAAACGCTTTACCAAAAGCATTGCGGGACTGAATACACTGTCTTCTTTGAAAACCAATGTTTTTAAGTATATTTTAGAAACAGATGCTCACAAACATCGCTGTAGCATATAACATTTCCTTTTTATTAAACATTTTAACCATGTATATTTACTAAATATAGATCAGAGATATTACTAAATAATTTAGATATATTTTGAAATTTATTGTATACTGGTCACCGGTTTATACCAGCCAATATTTATTAGCTGATCGTTTTTTTTATCAGTTTAAATAAAGATGTTATTATTATTTATTATTATTATTATGTTTTCTTTTTGATTGACATGTTTTCTATGGACACACCTCCGACACTTCTCTGGTCAGAAAAGTGACCGGTAACGCCCCCGCGTCTGCAAGGTTTACAAGTCCCTTGTTTGCTCCCACGCCTGGGTCCCGCGTGTACACACGCGCGTGTACCGATAAACAAGGGACTTGGAGCAAGTCTAATGAGCCAGGCTTAATGAATCTGCTGAAATAAATGATATTATGCAAGATGCAAGTGAAGTAGATTCAACAGAGGTTAATACTGATTTGAATAAATTTGTCGGGGTTGAACGTAGCTGGATAAAACGTATATACCTTGGCGGAGTTAAAGAAGGAATCCATCCAAACACAATTAGTATGGGTAATCATATGATAGAGAGTACAATTAAGGATTTACACTACAACTGATATTTGAAAATTTTGCCAAAATTGCACGAGCCGTTAGGCGAGTGCAATTTCGCATAATTCTCAAATATCATGAGTAGTGTAAAGGATTTACACTACTAATTTATTATATGCATGACAAAATTACGACACATACGCTTCGTACTCGCTCACGCCTTTAAAAACATCTTGTTTCATTACTTGACAAGAAACATTTTCACTCTGGGTGTTCTCTGTATTCATTTCAAAATATTTACATGGAATTTTTAGTTCGTAGTGTACCAATCAGAATGTAGTAATTTTGCCATGCATATAATAAAACAGTTTACGGAAGGTAACGGGATACATCCGACGTTTGTGAAGGTAATGAAGAGCAAAAGAAAAGGCACCTAGCGGTACGTGTAAATATGAAAGCGGTAGACGTGACTGAAGCTCTCAAGAATGACTTTTGGCCCAAAAATGTCCACGGGAGACGTGTTCACACGCTTAACAGTCCACGCGCCTACGGCCTGCGGTCCTCGGGGTTAATAGCCAACGTAGTGACCTCGGATTCGGTCACTAACCTATACTTATTGCATTGCATGCCAAGTGGCCAGAATGTCCAAAAGAAAAACTGTGCTGGATAATAACTCGCACTGGCGGGAAAACAGCTGCTATGAAGCTCGCTTCTAACATTATTGTTCTAACGAAGAATGGAAGTCGAGGAGAGCTGACAGATGATTTAGTCGAGGATTTTCAAAAATAAATCAAAGAGGCGCTGGAAATGTCTTGTCTTCTCTATCGGCATTCTTATGCGAAGACAGTCAAGCGACGCATTTCGCCGTCGATGTACCGGAACAATTAAACCTAATTTGTGATTCAGATTCCGAAGGAAATGAAAACGGCAAAGCAATGACCGATCATCAACGCCTGTTACACGACACCTCAAATAGGTTTAGGATTTCGGCAGCTAGAGCACAAAATCGGGAAGAGATAAAGACTAACGACAATCAAGATATAGTAAGAGAAGAAATAGAATTCGAAAGCGATTTTATCGGGGTTGAGAGAAAGTATACAAAACGGATATATTTGGGTGGTGTAAAACAGGGTGTCGAGGCTGAAAAAATAAAAAAGTATATTACTGACAGGGGGGGTTAATCCTTCCATTATTCGGTTACTTGCGAGTAAAAGAACAGGAACAGTCGCCGTAAAAATAAATGTCCCAGCTAAAGATTTCGAAACATTACTGAAGAAATAGTTTTGGCCTGTGTGTATTTATATCAGACTATGGCTCTCTGTCAATAAATTGTCTGAAAAACAAAAGCTTAGACAAGACAACAATTGAGCTCCTTAAACTTGAAATGTTGGAATTGCTCGGGAATTTACGGGAATTATGCTTATGCAAAAAATCTTCTTGACACGTCTGACGTTTTAGCACTTTCAGGAAATTGGCTTTATGAAGACGAACTAAATTTTTTAGGTAGTCTTGACGACAGATTTGACTATATTGCATGTAGTAGCCACCTCAGCAATAATTTATACAGATAGAAACCCAGTCAAGGCGGCGTTGCAGTATTTTGGAGGAAAAAATTAAAGATCAAGAAATTATCGGCTACAGACAGCATGATTGCCATTAAGGTCAAAACAGGTTGTTTGCGATGGACTATTTATTTTCCCTCGACGAATCACTATTTGTGAGTTCAAAGAAGCCTTTAAGAGCTAATGTGCCTTCGAGAGCGCGATGATGACAACTTTGTAATTCTTGGAGATTTTAATGCCCACATTGCTGGAGCTAGATCTGTCAGCCAGGAAAACACGAAGGGGAAACTCGTTAGAGAAACCCTTCAAAAACTAGATTTGAATATGCAGGTAACAAACTTAATTCCTAGTTGCATTGGTCTACGGCATACTTACAAATCTTCAACCGCGTATTCTACAATTGACTATATTTGTGTTGACAGCAACCTAGTGGAAGAACTAAGACGCTCTAAAGTTACTAACATGTACTCACATAATCTCACACATGGTTTACTCTGACGTAACTCAAAATATGACACGTCCTAGATTGCATGCAATCGAGGAAAAACCTGGGAAAACCTGGCATGGGCTGGTCACATGCCTCCCATAATCTGGGAGCTGAGGTTTTAAATACCGTTATTAGGGAGGGGATGGTAAGTACGTATTGTCTTGGGGTATAGTTTCGGTTTATTAAATTGCTGCAACACGAGATCACATATCATTTCGTATATCATTTAACCTGGCTTGATGTCGAAACAGTTTAATACACCGAAAAAGTTCTACAGTGAGGGAATTCCACGTTCGTGCTGCCGCTTGTGTCTCAATATTTGCGATGTAACTCACTACAAAAATATCGCTTAGGTCGCCAGTTACTTACTCTTCTCGGTTAATAACCTTAAGAACGGCAGCTGTTACTTCATTACACTCATTTATTTTCCTGAGCTGCATGATCATCAATGAGTGAGTTCAGCGGCGAAACGACGAGCACAACAGCAGAAGGAATGATTGACGAGCTTCGACATGATTGCCTTTGCAGGTATAAATTTCTCTCAGTGAGCGGGGAAGGAAGCAGTTGGTAAATCAGCGATTTCACATATCCTGTAGGCAATACAGCGACTGTATCTCGTCGATTAAACAGAGCCTCTAAGCAGGTGACTTGCTTTGGTTGTTTAAATAAGAAAATATGGAAAAAAGACTTGGGAGTCGGATGCCGTCCAGAAAGAGTTAAACGAGTTAAACGAATAAATTAAGAGGTAAGCATTTTCTATAATTGTTATTTTTTGTTTGCTTGTAGAATTGGTTGGCATTTGAAGTTCTTGCACGGCCTGTGTTTACTGAGCATGGCTCAACTAATTTTGTGGAATCGACCGAAAATCCTTTAGCTAGCTCCAACTATGGACAATGCCAGGTAAAAGAAACGTACTATAGTTGTTGATATTTTTGTAATTTTAAGACATCCTTTTGGGCGGTATACACTAGGTTAGTGAATAAACTAGGCGGTAAATACACTAGTGGGTCAGGTTAGTGCATAAACTAGGTGGTAAACACGTTAGTTGATCAGGTTAGTGCATGCATGTATAAACCAGGAGGTAAACACGCTGGTGGCCGGGTCAGGTTGGTGTATATCTAGTTCACTTCAGGTTACGTTAGTGCAAGCTAAACGGTAAACATGCATACTAGTGGGTCAGGTTAGTTTATAAGCCAGGCAGTAAACTCGCTAATTGGTCAGGTTAGTTTATTGTCTAGTAAGTAAACACGCTTTAGCGGATCAAGTTCGTGTATTAGCTAGGCGATAGACTCACGGTAACTGGTTAAGATTTTTGTTTGGGTAAGTTCGCCTATATAGAATCCTGCATGCTTGACGGTTAAAGTGATACCGTTTCTTGACGTACGAATTGCTGGGTTACTCAGGTACGCGTCAGTGAAATAAGTCCATACTTTTTTCCATTCTTTTTCCAGGATGTTTACCTGTCGGCAAACTACTCGTCTCCTCCTACAGTCTTTGTTTTCCCACAACACAGTTCTTCCGGCAGAAATTTAGAGCCTCAGTACAATAGCATTACTGCATGGATTGAGGTATACACTATAACATGTAAAAGACTGTAATATAAAAAGAAAAATAAACGATAAAGACATTTTTATTAAAAATAGATTGGTATAGCAGTCGACGCGTTTCGACGTGCCTTGCGCCATTTTCAAGACAATATTGTTCAAATTAAAAATTCTATAAACTATAATTCATAAGCTAGCTGTAAAAATCATCTTAATTATATACAAAAACAAAAAGGAAATAACCGGTTGACAGGTAAATAGGCATAATGCTGTGTTGATATTTAATACTCGAATAGACTCGACATATGAACGCTGTGCATGGAATGCGTTAAATACAGGCAATCGCGTGTTTTGTGTATTGCAAATTGTGTTTTCTATCGGAGAATTAGATGATGTTTTGACTTTTGTCTGTGACCAAGGTGTTTAGACTTTAGATCTTAGCACTTCATGTGATAACCTGCGTATGCATGTAATTTCAGCTTCGATAACACTTTATTACATTTTACCCAAGACACCTCCACGTATACTCACTGCGATTTTGCAGTAGCCCAAGTGAACGCCTGACCATGGAGGCGTCTTGTTTTTAATAAAGATGTTTTTGTCGTTTAAATTGCTTCTTAAATGTTGTAAGAACCCGTTACTTATTAAGCTTCTAATTATTTAAAAAAATACACTGGGATACCCCAGACTTTAGTAGTTATGTTAGATTTCATTATTATTTAGTCTGTTACAACGTCAAGTTTTAAAACGTGTTTCAAGGAATTCTCTATTTACGGCATTTATGATGCAGTTGAAGTCGATTACGTTGTTCTGGGAGGTAAGTGTCTTTTCTACCTGAACACCTTGATGTCTCGAGCGACAGAACAGCAAAAAATGATTAGTATAGCCCTTATTAAATAATGGCCACTGAATTAAAATTCCTTTATATACATATATAATTAGCCCTTATGAATTCGTTTTCATGTAGGAAATTCAAAATAATTTTAATAATTTTTAATTTATATACACAAAAGAATTCTAATTCAGCGGTCATTTTTGAATAAGAATCGAATTATAGTATTAAAGGTTAGATATACTGCCGAAACAGAGAACGTAGGAGTCGAACGTTTCGAGCGAAGACCCTTCGTCACAGAGAAACGTGAGGTATATGCTGACGAAGGGCCTTCGCTCGAAACGTTAGACTCCTATACGTTCTCTGTTTCGGCAGTATATCTATTAGACTTGCTCCAAGTCCGCCTCTTAGCGCTAGCTTTTGCGGGTGAGCGGAAAGGCGGGAGAGCGGAAAAGTGGGAGGAAAGAGGCGGACTTGTTTCGCTTGCAGGTTTTTGAATCTAATTAAATATTCTGGCGGGAAATCGCTGAAATGTACATCGCCCTGTTTTGACGTGTTTTGGGTTATCCTACATGCAATGGAAAGTGATTCTACCACTACTAAAACGTTTTCAAAAGTCTGTTTAACTCCAACTTCCAAAGATAGCACTTGGATAGCAATTTAGCCTGAATATAATTACTTCCCGAATTGCGTCACCGGTCGAAAAATTCACCGGTGAATTTTGGCACGTTGCAGGTGGGAAAAGTCCTTTTCAACGAGGAACCGAAAGGTAAAAAATGTCGAAAGGTCAAAAATGTTTGAAAAGGACTTTGAGAAAGTCTATATATCTATAACCTTACTGTATTTCGATTGTTGTTTCTACACTGCCTACGCAGCACTATAATTTTATTTCACTATTTTTGAATAAGGTCTATAGACTTTAAATATGTATATAATACGTAATTTTTACCCTATGACGTCAATTTATTTTCAATTTTTCTTTTGAATTCTTTTCAATTTCGTTTATTGTCTTAGCTTTTGTATATTTTCAATATAATTCAGAAAGCTGAAAATGACGTCGATGGCGGAAAATAACTCTGCACTTACTAAAATGGCTTATACACGCAAATTAAGTCTTGTTTTGTAGAAGTTCTTTGCATGGGCTATTTTAACGTTGTTATATTTTAACGGTGTTATATCTGTTATTGGTTTATATTTTAACGGTGTTAAATCTATTTATACTACAATTATTATTTTCTAATAAATAACACAATTGCTTAAGTATAAACAGTTAATAACATGTTTAACCTTATATATTTTTGTATTTCGATGCAAGCCAGGGTCGCTAGCAACTGGCGTACTTTGACATGATATCTTTGTCGACAAAACAGCTAGTCTTTACAACATTTGGATATGTATCAATGGCTAGAAAATTTTAAAGAAACATACCTGGACATTGTTCTGCCTAATTTTGTTGACTTTTCTCGTGATTCTACTACATCAGTTTTGTTTATCAACAAAATGCGCTGCTTCTGCAATAAACAAAGCAAACCTCGCCGCCATTTTGTTTTGCTTCTTGGCGAATAGTGCAAGATATCCCAACATTCAGGAGCCAACCATATTGCGTAAAAATAACTTTTCACCTGCTAGGTTTATGCTAAAACTACATAGCTGGAAGCAAGGTTATTTTTTACTTTGTACGTATAGGTTGCAATATCCTGTAACCTTCTATGATATGCTTTCTGGCTAAAATATGCCTTCTGGCTTATCATGCAACATGCGATTTTTAAAAGTTTGTTTTGTTAGATATTTGCGAACCAGGCTGGATATATTACAGAGGATATTGCTACCAAAGAGTGGAGTCTTGCCTATCGTGGACCAATGCCTCGACTGCATGCTTGGCGGCCAGTTCCAACCTGGTAGGTATCAACAGTGCTGAAGAAGACGTCTTTGTTCAACATCTTCATCGAGGAAAGCCTTCTTGGATTGGACTCAATAACCAAGCAAATGAAAGTGTCTATTTATGGACAGATGGAGGATCAGTGACCTATACACACTGGGGTCCAGGAATTTCTTCTTCTCCTGCCAATGAAGCTGTCAATTGCGTTAACAGTTCTGGAAGGGAAAATAATTATCGCTGGGAAGTATCGTCTTGCGATAACTGTCAAAATTTTACATGCAAGAAAGGTATAACAATATTAAACAAGGCAAACAATAAGATCCTAAACTATAAAATTTCGTTTATTTTTGCTGTACAATCTGTGATAACGTGTTAAACTCTGAAAACTCTGAGCTCCAGACCAGACTCGAACTCACAACCTTCCGCGTACTATCCAGCGGACGCCCTAGCGATTGATCATGAGCCATTATAATTCAGATGGCAGACCAAAATTGTTCACGATATTTGTATCTAACTTAGAAAGACGTTTAACTGAAAATTAACTGACAATGCGACTCGTAGACCAACAAGTTCTTGTGACACATGCATTTATAGATCTATATATACGGTTCAACTCGTTCCCTGGTATAAATATCGTAAACAACCTCGGTCTGCTATCTGAGTTCCTGTGGCTCAATAGTTAGAGCGTCCGACTAGTATTTGAGTCCCGCCTGGAGCTCAGAGTTTTCTGAGTTTAACTACTTACGACAGCTTGTACTGCGAAAACGTAATAAACAAAACTTTAGGCTTTTGTGTCTTACTAAAATTAAACTGCGTTTAAACTAAGTTGAACAAAAAGTAATCATGAGTTACTTTTGAATGAAGTTGGTGTTGATGTATTCATTCCTTATCATGGAGTTGATTAAAACAATTATATTTCTTGTAAAGTTACTTTTACAAGATAAAGGGAATTAAATAATTAGTTTTCTCTTTACTCCATCTTTTCCTTTTCTGAAATTAATGTCGAAAAACTTTTATCAATTATTTTCCGAACGTTCACGAAGCATGACGTCTCAAGCACTCTAGTGTCATGAGATTGATGGCTAGTTTCCAAGCATATCACATACGCGCTTGATTCAAACTATGTGTTTGATTTTCTATACTATATTTGTCAAAAAGAGTTCTAAAAGAAACGCAATGTTTTCTATATTTGTTACAGACTATGACGAGTGCGCAAAGGATACACACGAATGCGATCTAAATTCTATGTGTAGTAATACAATTGGTTCTTACACCTGTCAATGCCATGATGGATTTACGGGAAATGGAAAGACTTGTACTGGTACGTGCATTGTGTTCAATGCTTTTGTAGTCATTAGATTATAAGTAATAGTAATAATCAAACGATCTTATTGTTAGAAGATTAATTTATCAGGCATATGTGCATGTGCACGTGGTTGCGTGTGTGTATTTGTGTATAGTTGTATGCCGCGTTTACACAACTGGTTAATAGTTTTTAATATTGAATTTTTTCTTCTTCTAGACATTAATGAATGTTCTCAGTCGACATATCAGTGTGACCCGAACGCCTATTGTGTTAATACAATCAGTTCGTACACTTGTCAATGTCGTAATGGTTTTACCGGAAATGGAAAGAATTGCACAGGTTTGTATGCATGTTGGTCTTTGGTAAAAAATATGAAAACAATTAATTCTTGGAAAATTTTCATGGCGATAATATAATATAAATGAGTTTTGCGGAAACACCACGTAAACTATTTATTTGGTAAGCTTTCGGCCTGTTGACTCAGGCCTTCATCAGAGCAATAACAACAAGCTGTTGGCTCACGTCATTTATAAACTAAGCAACTGATCAATTAAATCATGTAAGAATACAATGGCGTATCACGTTAATTTTATTAATTATAAAACAAAATCAAGAATGTTCTCCGAATAGGGTACACCACGTGCTATTTAATGGCTGTCCCTCCTGAGAAATAGTGTGATGTTTTACAATCTCAATAGATTCCCTTGTTCTTCGCGTGAAGTACTGCTTGTCGCTGGCTGAGAGTGACGACTCTTCCCACTTAACACAATGGTCGTACTTCCAAGCGTGTTTGACAACAGCAGCAGATTGATCATGTTGGGCTTTTATGCAACATGTCTTGTGCTCCTTCAGGCGAGTTGAGAGATTCCTTCCCGTTTCCCGTTTCGGCATGAGTCAACAGACCGAAAGCTTAGCAAATAAATATTTTACTTGGTGTTTCCACAAAACTTATTTATATTATAATATAAAAATAGCTATAAGTTATAGAAATCAGTGTACTCGTGTTCACCTCACTAACTTCATATATTTCTACAACGCGTTATAGTGTGTTTTCATCGTATAAATTTTAGCATATAATTAAGCTAATTTCAAAGCATCTGCAACCCAAAAAAACGTTAAATTTTAGTTCATAATATCTATTTTTATTTTTCTCTTCTTTAAAAAAACATCCATTATGACAATTAAATGGAAAAATAAATTTTCTATCTCTTTTATCAACTACTTTTGTATCCCTAGTAAAATTAATTTACTGAGCATTTTTTTGTAAATGTATTTTTCTCTCTTTGTCTGTCTGTCCGTGTGTGTGTGTGTGGGGGGTGGGGTGGCTGGGGTGGTTTGGTTGGTGTGCAAGTACGAGTGTTTGTTTGTGTAAATATTCGTATATGTGCGTATGTACAGGTTGCAAGTGTTTTACATTAAACCTTTTTTTTTTGTAGACAATAATGAATGTTCTCTGTCGACATACCAGTGCGACTCTAATGCCTATTGTGTTAATACAATTGGTTCATACACTTGTCAATGTAGTAATGGCTACACCGGGAATGGGAAGTCGTGCACAGGTTTTCATGCATGTTGATCTTTTCTAAAAATAAAGAAATAGTTATAAGTTTTAAAACTAAGCGCTTATATGTTTCTACAACACATTTCAGTGTGTTAAAGTAACAGAATATTTTAATATTTAATTAATTTGGCTTTGGAGCATCTGCAACACAAGAAACATTAACTTTATTTATATACTATTTATATTTACCTTTTTCTTCTTTAAAATCTATGCATTGTAACAATTAAAAAAGCTTTATGCCTTTTTTATCAACCAGGCATTTTTGTGTACGTATTTCTTTCTTTTTGTCTGTGTCTGTGTCTGTGTCCGTGTCTGTGTCTGTGTCTGTGTCTGTGTCTGTGTCTGTGTCTGTGTCTGTGTCTGTGTCTGTGTCTGTGTCTGTGTCTGTGTCTGTGTCGTGTCCGTATTCGTGTCCAAGTCAGAGTCTTTTTGTGTCTCTGTTTGTACGTCTGGGGGTGTAAATATGAATTCTTCTTTGTGTAGATGTATGTATGTGCGTATGTACAAGGTGCTAATTTTTTAAGATTGAGATTTTTTCTTCTAGACATTAATGAATGTTCTCAGTCGACATACCAGTGTGACTCTAACGCCTATTGTGTTAATACAATTGGTTCATACACTTGTGAATGTCGTAATGGTCATACCGGAAATGGAAAGATTTGTACAGGTTTGCATACATGTTGACTTTCATAAAAATTAAGAAATAACTATGAGTTATAGAAATTGGTATATCTAATGTGCATTTAACTAACTTCTCATGTTTTTAGTGTATTAGAGTAATATAGTAATAGAATATTTAATTTATTAGCTTCGAAGCATTTGCAACACAAAAAACGTTAATTCATAGTTCATATCTGTTCTATCTATCTTTTCTCTTTTAAATATGCAATGTGACAATTAAGAAGGGGGGAGGGGCTTTATACCTTTTTATCGATCGCATCTGTATCCCAAGAAAATTAATTTACCAGACATTTTTTGTGTATGTATTTTTTTCGTCTTTTTTTGTCTTTGTTGTTGGTGGTTTGGTGTGTCAACATGAGTGTGTGTTTGTGTAGATAAGGTAATCATTTTTTAATATTGAGTAATTTTTTTGTAGACATTAATGAATGTTTTCTGTCGACATACCAGTGCGATTCTAACGCCTATTGTGTTAATACAGTTGGTTCATACACTTGTAAATGTCGTAATGCCTATACCGGAAATGGAAAGTCTTGCGCAGGTTTGCATGAATGTTGATCTTTTTTTACAAATAAAAAAGTTATTGAAGTTGTGTGCACCTGACTATAAATTCTTATGTTTCCACGCCGACACCTTTCAGTGTGTTATAATTAAAGTAATAGAATATTTTAATATTTAATTAACTTGCATGGCTTTAAAGCATCTGCAACACAAAAATCGTTAACTTTTATTTGATATCTATTTTTATTTATTTTCTTTGTTTTAGTTTATGTTTATTTATAATTATTTTCTTTTTTTGTTTAAATTACATTGAAAGAAAGCTTTATATATTTTTGTGACTACCGCTGACCTGTCAGCGGGAGCCACTATGTCGGCGTGATCTTGCTTGCTTGATTGTCATGGACCGCACTTACGTCATACTCGACAGCTATCGACAGATATTCGGCACGATCGCCATATAGTCGAGAAGATCGCCATTGATCGCCAGGTATTCGAGAAGTACTCGAGTTGTTTTCGTGGGGACTTTTTGTTGCTCTCTCGATGACAGTTTTGATTTTTGAAAAGTGTTAATTACTACGATTTGCGATCAACCGTTAGGCGTGAGAGTTAAAACGCGTTTGTTTACGTTTCAAACGTTCAAGTTTAACTGGAAAATTTTGACGTTTTAACAATAGCCTGATGAATCACCCGCCATTTTTTTGACAGGGTAATTGATTGGGGTATTGTTGAAACGTCAAATTTTCCAGTTAAACTTTTTACTCTCACGCCTAACGGTTGATCGCAAATGGTAGTATTACTTTGCAAATATTTTCTTCTTGGAACGTTTTCTGTCATTGATTAGTTTATACAAGGTAAGAAATAGTTTCAAAACTGTGACGTTGTTTATCTTATATACATAATCTATAAATACTTGATCGGAAAGAAATTTAATACTCGTACTTATAACAGTACAGCAGTGCTGGAAATATTCAGCTTATAAAGTTCGCTAGAAGTTGGGCCTTCAACTGTGTCTTGTTTCAAAGCTCTTCTTCCTTTATCGAAAAATTGTCAATATACACCAAAGTCTTTGATAGAAATTATTTATAATGATAAAATCGCTTTATGAGTTTAACTACTTTAATTTTGGTTGAATTGTGTGTTGTGTTCACTGGTCAGCGACTCGTGTCTCATGTTATTGCATGTTACTGTATAAAGTAACATTGCATGTTACAGCTAAATCAATTAAGGTTGTCCTGGCCAAAGCCAAAAGGCTAAAGCCAAAATGTCAAAGCGAAGCGCGAAAAGTACGATGTGAATTACTATTTAAATAGCGAAGCACATATTTACTATATTTATAGGCCAAAATCATACAAATAAACCAAACTTGCCTCTCTGGGGGATTATTAACGAGCATTTTCGCGTTTGGCTTTGACCTTTTGGCTTTAGCCTTTTGGCTTTGGCCAGCACAACCTTAATCGATTTAGCTGTATATCACACTAAGAGTGAGAAGTGTGTTTTAACCAACTTCGAGCTAGGTGTTTTGATATTAGATCAAACACAACTTTCGAGTGTTTCAAGATAAAACAACCCAGGAAATGAATCAGTTCTCAAATGAATCAGTATATTTTTTAAGATAAGTTTGAGGTAAAAGTTGGCTTAATTTATCCAAGTGTTTGATCACATATCAAAGATTTTATATAGACATTACACAACCTTGACTCAGTGCTTCGTTTACTTGTTTTAGGTGTTGTTCAATATCTTATATAATGAAATTAAGAAACCAAAGTTTGTGCGCACCACAGCTGCTACAGCGGTCAGACCACAGAATAGTAGATACACCAAAAGTCTGACTCTTGTGAAAACGTGTCTTTTTTTTCAAATATAAGAAGTGTGCCATCCACACCATTCTGGTAAGGTCCACTGGCACATTTGAGTGATGCAATAATGCTGATTGAGATGCCAGGAAGGAGAAAAATACCAGTGGAGTCTACCAGGATAATACAAAAATAGAAATGGTGATGAATGGCAATGCTTGAGATGTGTAATGCAACATGTGTGCAGACATAAACTTCAAAGATGTGGATGGAGATTGCACTTCTGATGAAGTACTAAAATATTCTATGAGCTGGTGTCTAAGTGTCACTCAATTGTACATTTTGATAAATTATTGAAAAGCTATTGTGAACTGTTGGGGAGCTTAAAGCCTTAAATATGTTGAGGGCCTTGAAATGAAGAAATATATCTGTTGAATCTACAATACTGAGTATTGTTGTACTGTCTTATTTAAAATACTTGCAGAATCACAAAATATTAGTGATGTGCATTACACCTGAATGCTACAGCATATTTATGACAGGTATTCGTAAAAGGTTGTTTTGGAACACAATGATGATGATATGGGGCCAGTTGTACAAAGCACGATAGCTTATGGCTTTAAACAACCTAATTTAAATTTCATCCACTGAATAGTTATGTATGTGATAGTGCTGTTCAGTGAATAAATGTTAAACTGGCTTGTTCAAAGCACCACTAGAGTGGATTTCTAGCTAGGACTCATCCACTGGATAAGCTAGCTGGGCTTCGTACAACCATGCAGCCCCAGATGTTTTATTTACATGTGCAAATATCTGAATTTTACAAGTTCACTTCAAGTGAAACTTGGGGGCATGCTTATAATGCTATGTTTTGGAAACAACCAGTAAAGATGTTTGTATAGTATGAAAAAAACATAATTTTTTGTGTGCGTATGTGTGCGTATGTGTGCGTATGTGTGCGTATGTGTGCGTATGTGTGCTTTTCATGCATTTTCATGCATTGCTTCTTAAGTCTATATCTCTTTCTGTTCCTAACTGCGGTAGTCACATGTACGCATTGCGTACCTATTTTTTGTTGGGTTGTGAATTTGTGTCCATGTGTGTGTATGTGCGTGTGTGTGTACAGGTTGATATTTTTTAATTTTAATATTAAATAATTTTGTTCTAGACATTAATGAGTGTTCTCAGTCGACATACCAATGTGACTCCAACGCCAATTGTATTAATACAATTGGTTCATACACTTGTCAATGTCGTAATGGTTATACCGGAAATGGAAAGAGTTGCACAGGTATGTATGCATTTTGATGTTCTTTAAAAATATATAAATAACTAATAAGTTATAGAAATTAGTGTACTCACGTGTACCTAACTAATTTTTTTATATTTCTTCAAGTACAACACATTTTAGTGTGTTAAAGTAATAGAATATTCAATTAAGTTTATCTCGAAGCATACACAGAAAACGTTACATTTTAGTTCAACTGTGGGAATATAGTAAGTTAAGGTTAGATATACTGCCGAAACAGAGAACGTAGTAGTCTAACGTTTCGAGCGAAGGCCCTTCGTCTGAGAGAAATGTTTCTTTCTGACGAAGGGCCTTCGCTCGAAACCTTAGACTACTACGTTCTCTATTTTGGCAGTATATCTAACCTTATACTATATTTCGATTGTTGTTTCAACACTGCCTACGCAGCACGCTACTTTTTTTCACTATTTGGAAATTTTAGTTCATATCGATTTATGTTTTGTTTTTTTATTTTTTAAAAAAATATGCATTGTGACAATTAAAGGGGAAAAGATTTATAACTTTTTTATTGACTACTTTTGGATTCCTAGAAAATTAATTAACAACCATTTTTGTGTATGTATTTTTCTCTGTTTGTCTGCATAGGTCTGTGTGGAGAGTATGTGATGTTTGTATGTATAGTATATGTCCAGGTCGACAGTCTTTAATATTAAACAATTTTTTTGTAGACATTAATGAGTGTTCTCAGTCAACATACCAGTGTGACTCTAACGCTGCTTGTGTTAATACAATTGGTTCATACACTTGTCAATGTCGTAGTGGTTACACCGGAAATGGAAAGACTTGTACAGGTTTGTTGACTTTTTCAAAAATTAAGAAATAGCAATGTTTCAGAAATCAGTGCAACTAATGTGCACTCATGTGCATTTAACTAACTTCTTATGTTTCTATACCATATTTCAGTGTGTTCAGTATTTAATTAACTTGGCTTCGAAGCATTTGCGACACAAATTTTTTTTCAGTTTCAAAATTTTTTTTCATGGTGATTAATTTGCCAGGCGTTTTTGTCTGTATAATACTAGCATCTATGCTGATAGATGTTTTTGAACAATTTAAATAAAGATTTTATTAATTCTTTGAAAGTTTTCATGGCGATAATGTAATATAAATAAGTTTTGTGGAAACACCACGTAAAATATTTCTTTGCTAAGCTTTCGGCCTGATGACTCAGGCCTTCAGCTTAGCAAAGAAAGATTTTACGTGGTGTTTCGACAAAACTTATTTATAAAGATTTTATTATTTTTATTATTATTATTATAATTATTATAATTATTATAATTATTATTATTATTATTATTACTACTACTACTACTACTACTACTACTACTACTACTACTACTACTACTACTACTACTACTACTACTACTACTACTACTACTACTACTACTACTACTACTACTACTACTACTACTACTACTACTACTACTACTACTACTACTACTACTACTACGGGCTCATACTCTTAGTACAGATCGTTCTTTGGAACATACGAGACCAGATATAGTGTTTGAGTGAGAACAACGGATGATGGAAGGAACCATAGTAGAGATAGGGATATGCTTGGACCAGAATCTGAAAAATAAGGTAGAAGAAAAACGAACTAAGTATATGAAATTGGCTATGGAACTGAGTGAGCTGCGTTGCTGGCGTAGTTGGAAAATAATACCAATTGTTGCTGGTGTAACTGGGATAATTGATAAGGGTTTGGAAGACGAACTACGAAAGATACCAGGAATATAGAAACAATCATCCCATTTTTTGCTAGAAATGCAAAAGATTATTGTATATTCGGCAGTAAATATTATGAGGCATGTTCTGAACGGTGATTAACATGTTGTCTTTGTGGTTTGGTTTGGTTTGGTTTGGTTTGGTGTGTAAGTATGAGTGTGTGTTTGTGTAGATGTATGTATGTGGGTATGTACAAGGTAATAATTTTTTAATATTGAGTAATTTTTTTGTAGACATTAATAAATGTATTCTGTCGACATACCAGTGCTATTCTAACGCCTATTGTGTTAATACAATTGGTTCATACACTTGTAAACCAGACACAATGCTAAAAAGCGGTGCCATGTGGTTTTGAAAACATTGCGTTAAAAATTTTGCGTCAAAAATGTTGCTTGCTATTGATTTCGCACAAGTGCGAACGAACGAACGAACTCACAGGCAGAAAGTGGCTGCGCCACGCAGCTAGGCTTTTGCACTTTATGTTAGCGTTATTTTGAGCATTTTGGCAACGGAAAAGCAATGAGAATAATGCTAGCATTCTGGCAAGGAAGTGTATTACAATAACAATAATTCGTTAATTATTATTATTAGTATACAGAATTATATCTATGTTATCAGACCAGATGGTACGTTTTAAAGTTTTGAAAGTTTAATACAAAAGTCTTGCACTGGTCAATAGATTCTTTTGCAGTTCGGGGAAAGTTCGTTTTTGGATTAAGTCCCAAGATTTAGAGGAAATAATTTATATGAAGTTACTGGTACAGTGTGTACTTCAACCATGCATTCTGCTCCCACATCCGTGCTCCGAGTCACAGCATAGATATCTATTCTGTGTCCGAGTGGAGTGCGTCTTGGCGGTGACCAAAAGGATGACAGGCTATGGGCACGAGCCACGAGATTATGCAAATAACTGCAACGAAGAAAAGGACGAATGTTTTTTGGCCATTCTGTAAAAAATAATAAAAAAGTTAAGGCAAGGGCTTATTATGGGAAGTTTACGGTATGACAAAATAGTTCTAAAGGTACAAGCATGCGAGGTAGGGATACAAGACACTGACAGAAGACCAAGGATCAAGTTTAACATATGGTTACCCCCCCCCCTGCATTCTCTCTGAGTTGGAAAATCAAATAAAGCTCCCTATATTATGGCCACTCACTCTATTATGCCCCTGCCTTAAATACTGTGTACCACTCCCTGCAATAAGCCCCTTTTGCCTTAAAATCAATAAGCCCCCTCTAGTCTAAACATTCTAATTTCAATACTAAAATTAGAACGTTTAATAATATGGATTCACCATTTGTGTACTCATGTACTGTATTTCTAGTTGGTTCATTGCTCTTTTGATTTGAATGTTCATCTTTGCAGCTCGAGAAATGCATGCAAGCTTCTTGACTTCACTGAAACCTTGTCTTGATGCGAAATCCAAATGATTATGAATAAAGTAGATATCAAAATTTTTTTTTGTTTTAATCTCTTTAATACCATATAGTGGGAATAAGTGGCTAGTGAACAGGGCATAGTCCCAATTGACTTCAGCTACCAAGAACGCTACCTATATACGTGGTAATATTAATTATTTAAAATATATATAAGTCAAGTTCACTATAAATGCTTTTTGCTTCAGAATGCAAATTATCCCACATCCGTATAGCTCTGGGAAAGAATTAGGCCATGTCCACACTCCACACGTATGCGTTTTCATAGCGTTTTTATATTGTTAGATAATATTGAAGCAAAAGCAGCCTGCTCTTTATATTAAAGTAGGGTCCATAAATTATTTAATCCCCGAGCCCGGGCGGAGGGCCGAAGGCAAAATTACACGCGAAATATAAACCTGAAAGTAATTCTGAAACAGGTTTATTTATATATATATATATATATAGTTCAATCTACAGACACGGTGTTTCGCTGTACAACAGCTCATCAGTGTAGCTTGGAACAATCTGAATGAATTTCATCAATTACTTATACACATGCGATCGTCGGTGACAACCGCATGTGGGACAGCATCGGTGAAATACATTCAGATAGCGTGAAGTGCGCATGGGCCCAGAGTGCTCAAACTTCCACAAGGGTAGTGAGCGTTGCATTATCGCTAATAGGTACCCACGGCAACTTCACAGAGTGCTCAACAACACCAAAGTGAAGGAGCGTACATAGTTCAATCTACAGACACGGTGTTTCGCTGTACAACAGCTCATCAGTGTAGCTTGGAACAATCTGAATGAATTTCATCAATTACTTATACACATGCGATCGTCGGTGACAACCGCATGTGGGACAGCATCGGTGAAATACATTCAGATAGCGTGAAGTGCGCATGGGCCCAGAGTGCTCAAACTTCCACAAGGGTAGTGAGCGTTGCATTATCGCTAATAGGTACCCACGGCAACTTCACAGAGTGCTCAACAACACCAAAGTGAAGGAGCGTACATAGTTCAATGTACGTATCTCAATGTATATATATATATATAATATAGTATATTCAATGTATATATATATATATATATATATATATATATATATATATATGCAACGCTCACTACCCTTGTGGAAGTTTGAGTACTCTGGGCCCATGCGCACTTCACGCTATCTGAATGTATTTCACCGATGCTGTCCAACACATGCGGTTGTCACCGACGATCGCATGTGTATAAGTAATTGATGAAATTCATTCAGATTGTTCCAAGCTACACTGATGAGCTGTTGTACAGCGAAACACCGTGTCTGTAGATTGAAATATATATATATATATGTATATATAAGCATGTTTCAGAATCACTTTCAGGTTTTCATTTCGCGTATATATATGTATATATGTTATCAAATCCACAACTTGCGCAGTTCGCATAGCAGGGTACTGGTAACTAACCTGTTAAATTATTCAAATTATTTAAATTTACGTCAGCAAATTATAATCATTATAAGTTCGGTTGGATTGCGAAATACAGTTTTTCAGCGATCACGATCATGACCATGATCAGAAAAATGGTTTATCAGCTAAAATGTACATTAACATTACTATGCAAAAAGACCAAAGAAAGAAGGCTGATAAGAGATGTGACAGCAATAGAAACAGCAGAGAAGAGGCAACAGTAAACAGGACTTAAAACCACAGAAAAAAGCCTAAAAATTTATACAATAAAGACCGAAAACGATGCCGACCGAAATGTATCTGAAAGAACAAGGATGTGTCCTGAAACTGTTCAAAGCTGGTAAAGAATTCTGCTCTCGAGAGAGAACGATGAAGACATTTTGAAACAAACGGCTTTTTACATCATGAGGAGAACCGAATGATGCCTTGTCATATTTATTTGTCAACAACGAAAAAAGTAAGAAACCGCGAACAAGAAAAACAATCCGAAAATAGCAGACTGAATTGGCAGTGTTTGTGGTGATATGAGCAGAAGAAAGTTTAACAACGGTAGGAGATTCGTATTTACCAGTTTAGCTGAGCTAAAACGATAGAAATCTTGAAAATGAAAATCAATATAAATATCTTGTCTAGCGTTGTCTTTGGTTGGCATTGTATCTTTTCTTGGCCACTATTTATATCTGTTTTTGAATGAGAATTTGTCATTTAGTTCATCTCGTTTTTTTTTTAATATGGACTATGCATGTTCTTTCGCCTTTCGGTCTGTCAATACATGACAACAGATGAACTTTGCCAATTAATTTTCTGGGATGTTTTCAGGGGGGGTTGGGGAGGGGGGATGTGCGCGCAACTAACTTTCAGGGAACCGCAAAACTTTCAGGGCACCACAATCTTAGTCTAGAACACAAAACTCTTTGGACTTGATGAAATTGACATGTCGTCGAAAAGCCGCCAAAAATAAAAAAATCACTTCCGGTTGCTTTTCGTGACGCCAAAAATGTCGCTTACTATTGATTCCTAAAGAACGAACGAACGAACGAAAGAACGAAAGAACGAAAGAAATCACACGCAGAATATAAAGCGGTCTGAAGCAGCTAACTTTCAGGGCACCGCAATGTCGTAATGCCAATACCGGAAATGGAAAGTCTTGCGCAGGTTTGCATGAATGTTGATATTTTTTTACAAATAAAAAAGTTGTTGAAGTTGTGTGCACCTGACTGTTTCCACCCCGACACCTTTCAGTGTGTTATAATTAAAGTAATAGACTATTTTAATATTTAATTCACTTGCAAGGCTTTAAAGCATCTGCAACACAAAAATCGTTAACTTTTATTTGATATCAATTTATATTTATTTTCTTTGTTTTAGTTTATGTTTATTTATAATTATTTTCTTTTTTTTTTTAAATTACATTGAAACAATGGAAAAGAAAGCTTTCTACATTTTTGTTGGGTTGTGAGTTTGTGTAGATGTGTGTGCGTGTGTGTATGTGTGTGTATATATGTGTGTGTGTGTGTGTACAGGTTGATATTCTTTATTTTAATATTAAATAATTTTGTTCTAGATATTAATGAGTGTTCTCAGTCGACATACCTGTGTGACTCCAACGCCTATTGTGTTAATACAATTGGTTCATACACTTGTAAACCAGACACAATGCTAAAAAGCGGTGCCATGTGGTTTTGAAAACATTGCGTTAAAAATTTTGCGTCAAAAATGTTGCTTGCTATTGATTTCGCACAAGTGCGAACGAACGAACGAACTCACAGGCAGAAAGTGGCTGCGCCACGCAGCTAGGCTTTTGCACTTTATGTTAGCGTTATTTTGAGCATTTTGGCAACGGAAAAGCAATGAGAATAATGCTAGCATTCTGGCAAGGAAGTGTATTACAATAACAATAATTCGTTAATTATTATTATTAGTATACAGAATTATATCTATGTTATCAGACCAGATGGTACGTTTTAAAGTTTTGAAAGTTTAATACAAAAGTCTTGCACTGGTCAATAGATTCTTTTGCAGTTCGGGGAAAGTTCGTTTTTGGATTAAGTCCCAAGATTTAGAGGAAATAATTTATATGAAGTTACTGGTACAGTGTGTACTTCAACCATGCATTCTGCTCCCACATCCGTGCTCCGAGTCACAGCATAGATATCTATTCTGTGTCCGAGTGGAGTGCGTCTTGGCGGTGACCAAAAGGATGACAGGCTATGGGCACGAGCCACGAGATTATGCAAATAACTGCAACGAAGAAAAGGACGAATGTTTTTTGGCCATTCTGTAAAAAATAATAAAAAAGTTAAGGCAAGGGCTTATTATGGGAAGTTTACGGTATGACAAAATAGTTCTAAAGGTACAAGCATGCGAGGTAGGGATACAAGACACTGACAGAAGACCAAGGATCAAGTTTAACATATGGTTACCCCCCCCCCCTGCATTCTCTCTGAGTTGGAAAATCAAATAAAGCTCCCTATATTATGGCCACTCACTCTATTATGCCCCTGCCTTAAATACTGTGTACCACTCCCTGCAATAAGCCCCTTTTGCCTTAAAATCAATAAGCCCCCTCTAGTCTAAACATTCTAATTTCAATACTAAAATTAGAACGTTTAATAATATGGATTCACCATTTGTGTACTCATGTACTGTATTTCTAGTTGGTTCATTGCTCTTTTGATTTGAATGTTCATCTTTGCAGCTCGAGAAATGCATGCAAGCTTCTTGACTTCACTGAAACCTTGTCTTGATGCGAAATCCAAATGATTATGAATAAAGTAGATATCAAAATTTTTTTTTGTTTTAATCTCTTTAATACCATATAGTGGGAATAAGTGGCTAGTGAACAGGGCATAGTCCCAATTGACTTCAGCTACCAAGAACGCTACCTATATACGTGGTAATATTAATTATTTAAAATATATATAAGTCAAGTTCACTATAAATGCTTTTTGCTTCAGAATGCAAATTATCCCACATCCGTATAGCTCTGGGAAAGAATTAGGCCATGTCCACACTCCACACGTATGCGTTTTCATAGCGTTTTTATATTGTTAGATAATATTGAAGCAAAAGCAGCCTGCTCTTTATATTAAAGTAGGGTCCATAAATTATTTAATCCCCGAGCCCGGGCGGAGGGCCGAAGGCAAAATTACACGCGAAATATAAACCTGAAAGTAATTCTGAAACAGGTTTATTTATATATATATATATATATATATATATATATATATATATATATATATATGCAACGCTCACTACCCTGGTGGAAGTTTGAGTACTCTGGGCCCAAGCGCACTTCACGCTATCTGAATGTATTTCACCGATGCTGTCCAACACATGCGGTTGTCACCGACGATCGCATGTGTATAAGTAATTGATGAAATTCATTCAGATTGTTCCAAGCTACACTGATGAGCTGTTGTACAGCGAAACACCGTGTCTGTAGATTGAAATATATATATATATATGTATATATAAGCATGTTTCAGAATCACTTTCAGGTTTTCATTTCGCGTATATATATGTATATATGTTATCAAATCCACAACTTGCGCAGTTCGCATAGCAGGGTACTGGTAACTAACCTGTTAAATTATTCAAATTATTTAAATTTACGTCAGCAAATTATAATCATTATAAGTTCGGTTGGATTGCGAAATACAGTTTTTCAGCGATCACGATCATGACCATGATCAGAAAAATGGTTTATCAGCTAAAATGTACATTAACATTACTATGCAAAAAGACCAAAGAAAGAAGGCTGATAAGAGATGTGACAGCAATAGAAACAGCAGAGAAGAGGCAACAGTAAACAGGACTTAAAACCACAGAAAAAAGCCTAAAAATTTATACAATAAAGACCGAAAACGATGCCGACCGAAATGTATCTGAAAGAACAAGGATGTGTCCTGAAACTGTTCAAAGCTGGTAAAGAATTCTGCTCTCGAGAGAGAACGATGAAGACATTTTGAAACAAACGGCTTTTTACATCATGAGGAGAACCGAATGATGCCTTGTCATATTTATTTGTCAACAACGAAAAAAGTAAGAAACCGCGAACAAGAAAAACAATCCGAAAATAGCAGACTGAATTGGCAGTGTTTGTGGTGATATGAGCAGAAGAAAGTTTAACAACGGTAGGAGATTCGTATTTACCAGTTTAGCTGAGCTAAAACGATAGAAATCTTGAAAATGAAAATCAATATAAATATCTTGTCTAGCGTTGTCTTTGGTTGGCATTGTATCTTTTCTTGGCCACTATTTATATCTGTTTTTGAATGAGAATTTGTCATTTAGTTCATCTCGTTTTTTTTTTAATATGGACTATGCATGTTCTTTCGCCTTTCGGTCTGTCAATACATGACAACAGATGAACTTTGCCAATTAATTTTCTGGGATGTTTTCAGGGGGGGTTGGGGAGGGGGGATGTGCGCGCAACTAACTTTCAGGGAACCGCAAAACTTTCAGGGCACCACAATCTTAGTCTAGAACACAAAACTCTTTGGACTTGATGAAATTGACATGTCGTCGAAAAGCCGCCAAAAATAAAAAAATCACTTCCGGTTGCTTTTCGTGACGCCAAAAATGTCGCTTACTATTGATTCCTAAAGAACGAACGAACGAACGAAAGAACGAAAGAACGAAAGAAATCACACGCAGAATATAAAGCGGTCTGAAGCAGCTAACTTTCAGGGCACCGCAATGTCGTAATGCCAATACCGGAAATGGAAAGTCTTGCGCAGGTTTGCATGAATGTTGATATTTTTTTACAAATAAAAAAGTTGTTGAAGTTGTGTGCACCTGACTGTTTCCACCCCGACACCTTTCAGTGTGTTATAATTAAAGTAATAGACTATTTTAATATTTAATTCACTTGCAAGGCTTTAAAGCATCTGCAACACAAAAATCGTTAACTTTTATTTGATATCAATTTATATTTATTTTCTTTGTTTTAGTTTATGTTTATTTATAATTATTTTCTTTTTTTTTTTAAATTACATTGAAACAATGGAAAAGAAAGCTTTCTACATTTTTGTTGGGTTGTGAGTTTGTGTAGATGTGTGTGCGTGTGTGTATGTGTGTGTATATATGTGTGTGTGTGTGTGTACAGGTTGATATTCTTTATTTTAATATTAAATAATTTTGTTCTAGATATTAATGAGTGTTCTCAGTCGACATACCTGTGTGACTCCAACGCCTATTGTGTTAATACAATTGGTTCGTACACTTGTCAATGTCGTAATGGTTACACCGGAAATGGAAAGAGTTGCACAGGTTTGTATGCATGTTGATATTCCTTAAAAATATATAAATAACTGTAAGTTATTGAAATTAGAGTACCCACGTGTACCTATCTAATTTTTTTATATTTCTTTAAGGACAACACATTTTAGTGTGCTAAAGTAATAGAATATACACAGAAAACGTGACATTTTAGTTCAACTATCGAAATATAGTAAGGTTAGATATACTGCCGAAACATAGAACGTAGTAGTCTAACGTTTCGAGCGAAGGCCCTTCGTAAGAGAGAAAAGTTTCTCTCTGACGAAGGGCCTTCGCTCGAAACCTTAGACTACTACGTTCTATGTTTCGGCAGTATATCTAACCTTATACTATATTTCGATTGTTGTTTCAACACTGCCTACGCAGCACGCTACTTTTTTTCACTATTTGGAAATTTTAGTTCATATCGATTTTTGCTTATTTTTTTATTTTTAAAAAAAATATGCATTGTGACAATTAAAGGGGAAAAGATTTATAACTTTTTTATTGACTACTTTTGTATCCCTAAAAAAAATTAACAACCATTTTTGTGTATGTATTTTTCTCTGTTTGTCTGCATAGGTCTGTGTGGGGGAGTATGTGATGTTAGTATGTGTATATGTCCAGGTCGACAGTCTTTAATCATTAAACAAATTTTTTGTAGACATTAATGAGTGTTCTCAGTCAACATACCAGTGTGGCTCTAACGCTGCTTGTGTTAAAATAAATAGCAATAAGTTTCAGAAATCAGTGCACTTAACTAACTTCTTATGTTTCTATACCATATTTTAGTGTGTCAAAGTGATAGAATATTTCAATATTTAATTAACTTGAATTTAAATTATTATTATTATTATTATTATTATTATTATTGATTTTGCTATTACTACTACTGCTACCCGCTACCGCTGCCGCTACCGCTGCCGCTATTCCTACTGCTACTGGCACTACTACCGCTACTGACACTACTACTGCTACTGACAAAACTACTGTTACTGACACTACTACTGACACTACTACTGACACTACTACTGACACTACTACTACTACTGTACTACTACTACTACTACTACTACTACTACTACTACTACTACTACTACTACTACTACTACTACTACTACTACTACTACTACTACTACTACTACTACTACTACTACTACTACCTGCTACCTGCTACCTGCTACCTGCTACCTGCTACCTGCTACCTGCTACCTGCTACCTGCTGTCTACTGCCTACTGCCTACTGCCTACTGCCTACTGCCTACTACCTACTACCTACTACCTACTACCTACTACCTACTACCTACTACCTACTACCTACTACCACTACCACTACCACTACCACCTACCACCTACTACCACTGCCATTACCACTACCACTACCACTACCACTACCACTACCACTACCACTTCTACTTACTACCTACTACCTACTACCACTACCACTACCACTACCACTACCACTACCACTACCACTACAACTACTACTACTACTACTACTACTACTGCTACTGCTACTGCTAATGCTACTGCTACTGCTACTGCTACTGCTACTGCTACTGCTACTACTACTACTACACTACTACTACTACTACTGCTACTGCAACTGCAACTGCTGCTGCTACTGCTACTGAGTTGTTTTGTGTTCTAGTGTTCGCTAGTGCCTTGTTTTTACGATAAACTGTCGATAGGCAAGGTTTATGGGTCCATTGGGGCTATAATAATCGGTTAAACAGAATGTTGGGTGCGCTTATGACTAAGTGAGAACGAAATTTAAATTCCCGCTTAACGTTGGAAGTACTTTGTTTTGATTTTAGGAACAGCATCTGCAGGAACTCTTTGTACCGTTTAGATTTCTGTACTCGCTGCGTTTGTTCCTTTTGAAAAGGAACATATTCAAACGGAACGTTTCTTTCTCATTTGAATTCGTGAAGGTTTTGTTCCGATATTCAAAAATAGGAATGGGCTTAAATTAAGAAGAAATTGTTCCGCATGAGCTAGACCACTTTAAATACGACCTCTTTGTTCCTTATTTTAAATGTTATTTCGTTGCCTTATTCGTTCTCATAGGAACAAGTCATTCCGCATGAGCTAGACCTATTTAAAGTTGTCCTCTTTGTTCTATATTTTAAATGTTATTTCGTTTCGTTTGTTTCTCCTCATAGGAACAAGTAAAGAAGTTATTATTTTCCATACTACCGGCTATACCTCAGCTCGGTAGCCGGTCGTTTCCATATGGTAGCCGGTCAGTAGCCGGTCAATTTAACAAGGTTTTAACTAGTAGCCGGGTAGACGGTGGTTATCAATACCAATTAAGTTACAGATGCCATTTACATATACATTCTCTCGCATTAAATATAACCATCTTTTCTCAAAGAAAAACAGCGATTTTGACAGTGGGAACGCTTTGTTCAGATTCAGTAATCTGAAGTAAAATTTATGCACTGAATTGCTATATCATAAGGCCCTCACTTTTCAAGACGTGTACATTTGTGGTATGGAAAATTCCGATTACCTGACCCCCACACAATGGAACCATGAACCCTAATCCTAATCACAAATCGGGAAAGTTTGTGGTATGGAATATTATGATTACCTGACCCACATACAATGGAGCCATGAACCCTAATGACAAATCGGGGAAGTTTGTGGTATGGAAAATTACGATTATCTGACCACCACACAATGGAACAATGAACCCTAACCCTAATCACAAATTGGGGAAGTTGTATGGAAAATGACGATTACGTCACACCTCTCCCCTCACAATGGAACCATGAACCTTAACGCTAATCACAAACCGGGGAAGTTTGTCGTATGGAAAATTACGATTACTTGACCCTGCCCCCCTCTCACAATGGAAACATAAACACTACCCCTAATCACAAAACCGTGCCATAACCGTCCTCGATATGTGATTAGGGTTAGGGTTCATGGTTCCATTGCATGGAGGTCCGCCAATCGCAATTTTTCATACCACAAACTTCCCCGATTTGTGATTATATATAGGGTTAGGGTTCATGGTTCCATTATTTGGGGGTGAGGTAATCGTAATTTAGTTTATGTTTATTTATAAGTATTTTCTATTTTTTTTAAATTACATTGAAACAATGGAAAAGAAAGCTTTCTACATTTTTTGTTGGGTTGTGAGTTTGTGTAGATGTGTGTATGTGTGCGTGTGTGTGTATGTGTGTATGTGTGTGTATGTGTGTGCGTGTGTACAGGTTGATATTTTTTATTTTATTAAAATTTTATTTTATATTAAACAATTTCGTTCTAGACATTAATGAGTGTTCTCAGTCGACATACCAGTGTGACTCCAAGGCCTCTTGTGTTAATACAATTGGTTCGTACACTTGTCGATGTCGTAATGGTTATAACGGAAATGGAAAGAGTTGCACAGGTTTGTATGCATGTTGATATTCTTTAAAAATATATAAATAACTGCAAGTTATAGAAATTAGAGTACTCACGTGTAACTAGGTAATTTTTTTATACTTCTTTTAAAGTACACAGAAAACGTGACATTTTAGTTCAACTATCGAAATATAGTAAGGGTAGATATACTGCCGAAACATCGAACATAGTAGTCTAACGTTTTGAGCGAAGGCCCTTCGTAAGAGAGAAAAGTTTCTCTCTGACGAAGGGCCTTCGCTCGAAACCTTAGACTATTACGTTCTATGTTTCGGCAGTATGTCTAACCTTATACTATATTTCGATTGTTGTTTCAACACTGCCTACGCAGCACGCTACTTTTTTTCACTATTTGGAAATTTTAGTTCATATCGATTTTTGCTTATTTTTTTATTTTTAAAAAAAATATGCATTGTGACAATTAAAGGGGAAAAGATTTATAACTTTTTTATTGACTACTTTTGTATCCCTAAAAAAAATTAACAAATATTTTTGTGTGTGTATTTTTCTCTGTTTGGCTGCATAGGTCTGTGTGGGGGAGTATGTGATGTTAGTATGTGTATATGTCCAGGTCGACAGTCTTTAATCATTAAACAAATTTTTTGTAGACATTAATGAGTGTTCTCAGTCAACATACCAGTGTGGCTCTAACGCTGCTTGTGTTAAAATAAATAGCAATAAGTTTCAGAAATCAGTGCACTTAACTAACTTCTTATGTTTCTATACCATATTTTAGTGTGTCAAAGTGATAGAATATTTCAATATTTAATTAACTTGATTTTAAATTATTATTATTATTATTATTATTATTATTATTATTATTATTATTATTATTGATTTTGCTATTACCACTACTGCTACCCGCTACCGCTGCCGCTATTCCTACTGCTACTGGCACTACTACCGCTACTGACACTACTACTGCTACTGACAAAACTACTGTTACTGACACTACTACTGACACTACTACTGACACTACTCCTGACACTACTACTGACACTACTACTGACACTACTACTACTACTGTACTACTACTACTACTACTACTACTACTACTACTACTACTACTACTACTACTACTACTACTACTACTACTACTACTACTACTACTACTACTACTACTACTACTACTACTACTACTACTACTACTACTACTACTACTACTACCTACTACCTGCTACCTGCTACCTGCTACCTGCTACCTGCTACCTGCTACCTGCTACCTGCTGTCTACTGCCTACTGCCTACTGCCTACTGCCTACTGCCTACTGCCTACTACCTACTACCTACTACCTACTACCACTACCACTACCACTACCACCTACCACCTACTACCACTACCACTACCACTGCCATTACCACTACCACTACCACTACCACTTCTACTTACTACCTACTACCTACTACCACTACCACTACCACTACCACTACCACTACCACTACCACTACCACTACCACTACAACTACTACTACTACTACTGCTACTGCTACTGCTAATGCTACTGCTACTGCTACTGCTACTGCTACTGCTACTGCTACTACTACACTACTACTACTACTGCTACTGCAACTGCTACTGCTGCTGCTACTGCTACTGAGTTGTCATTCCGCATGAGCTAGACCGATTTAAAGTTGTCCTCTTTGTTCTATATTTTAAATGTTATTTCGTTTCGTTTGTTTCTCCTCATAGGAACAAGTAAAGAAGTTATTATTTTCCATACTACCGGCTATACCTCAGCTCGGTAGCCGGTCGTTTCCATATGGTAGCCGGTCAGTAGCCGGTCAATTTAACAAGGTTTTAACTAGTAGCCGGGTAGACGGTGGTTATCAATACCAATTAAGTTACAGATGCCATTTACATATACATTCTCTCGCATTAAATATAACCATCTTTTCTCAAAGAAAAACAGCGATTTTGACAGTGGGAACGCTTTGTTCAGATTCAGTAATCTGAAGTAAAATTTATGCACTGAATTGCTATATCATAAGGCCCTCACTTTTCAAGACGTGTACATTTGTGGTATGGAAAATTCCGATTACCTGACCCCCACACAATGGAACCATGAACCCTAATCCTAATCACAAATCGGGAAAGTTTGTGGTATGGAATATTATGATTACCTGACCCACATACAATGGAGCCATGAACCCTAATGACAAATCGGGGAAGTTTGTGGTATGGAAAATTACGATTATCTGACCACCACACAATGGAACAATGAACCCTAACCCTAATCACAAATCGGGGAAGTTGTATGGAAAATGACGATTACGTCACACCTCTCCCCTCACAATGGAACCATGAACCTTAACGCTAATCACAAACCGGGGAAGTTTGTCGTATGGAAAATTACGATTACTTGACCCTGCCCCCCTCTCACAATGGAAACATAAACACTACCCCTAATCACAAAACCGTGCCATAACCGTCCTCGATATGTGATTAGGGTTAGGGTTGATGGTTCCATTGCATGGAGGTCAGCCAATCGCAATTTTTCATACCACAAACTTCCCCGATTTGTGATTATATATAGGGTTAGGGTTCATGGTTCCATTATTTGGGGGTGAGGTAATCGTAATTTAGTTTATGTTTATTTATAATTATTTTCTATTTTTTTTAAATTACATTGAAACAATGGAAAAGAAAGCTTTCTACATTTTTTGTTGGGTTGTGAGTTTGTGTAGATGTGTGTATGTGTGTGCGTGTGTACAGGTTGATATTTTTTATTTTATTAAAATTTTATTTTATATTAAACAATTTTGTTCTAGACATTAATGAGTGTTCTCAGTCGACATACCAGTGTGACTCCAAGGCCTCTTGTGTTAATACAATTGGTTCGTACACTTGTCGATGTCGTAATGGTTATAACGGAAATGGAAAGAGTTGCACAGGTTTGTATGCATGTTGATATTCTTTAAAAATATATAAATAACTGCAAGTTATAGAAATTAGAGTACTCACGTGTAACTAGGTAATTTTTTTATACTTCTTTTAAAGTACACAGAAAACGTGACATTTTAGTTCAACTATCGAAATATAGTAAGGTTAGATATACTGCCGAAACATAGAACGTAGTAGTCTAACGTTTCGAGCGAAGGCCCTTCGTAAGAGAGAAAAGTTTCTCTCTGACGAAGGGCCTTCGCTCGAAACCTTAGACTACTACGTTCTATGTTTCGGCAGTATATCTAACCTTATACTATATTTCGATTGTTGTTTCAACACTGCCTACGCAGCACGCTACTTTTTTTCACTATTTGGAAATTTTAGTTCATATCGATTTTTGCTTATTTTTTTATTTTTTAAAAAAATATGCATTGTGACAATTAAAGGGGAAAAGATTTATAACTTTTTTATTGACTACTTTGTTTTGCTAGAAAATTAATTAAGAACCATTTTTGTGTATGTATTTTTCTCTGTTTGTCTGCATAGGTCTGTGTGGGGGAGTATGTGATGTTTGTATGTGTATATGTCCAGGTCGACAGTAATCATTAAACAATTTTTTTGTAGACATTAATGAGTGTTCTCAGTCAACATACCAGTGTGACTCTAACGCTGCTTGTGTTAATACAATTGGTTCATATACTTGTCAATGTCGTAGTGGTTACACCGGAAATGGAAAGTCTTGTACAGGTTTGTATACATGTTGACTTTTTCAAAAATTAAGAAATGGCAATAAGTTTCAGAAATCAGTGCACCTAATGTTCACCTAAAGTTAGTTAAGTGCACATGAGTGCACTCATGTGCACGTAACTAACTTCTTATGTTTCTATACCATATTTTAGTGTCAAAGTAATAGAATATTTCAATATTTAATCAAATTGACTTCGAAGCATTTGCGACACAAATTTTTTTCCAGTTTTAAAAAAAAATTTTCATGGTAAAAATTAATATTAAGGAACGAGTTTTATACATCTTGTATAGAGCACTTTTGTATTCTTAGAAGATTAATTTGCCAGGCATTTTTGTGTGTATATACCAGCATTTATGCTGATAGATGTTTTTGAACAATTTAAATAAAGATATTATTATTATTATTATTATTGCTATTATTATTATTATTATTATTATTATTATAATTATAATATTTTTATACCATATAGTGTTAATTCAGGTAGACATTGGTAAACTACCTGTAAAAGAGAGGTTTATCATTGTAGTATACGATAATCATAAATAAATAAAGTTTCCATTATTATTATTATTATTATTATTATTATTATTATTATTATTATTATTATTATTATTATTATTATTATTGGGCAGAGCCGTTCAGACGTGCTCTGTACATGTCTGTAGTTTTACTGCTGGTTTTGTACTTGAATCACAATATATCTTTAAAAAATCACACCCAATAAGTGGTAGGAAGGATTTGATCATGATTCGTTCAAGCTATGATAGCTATGTTATTGATTTGCGTCGTTTGTTCATTTTGTGGTAAAATTTCGTTACGCTGGTTCGGCATACATGCCGATGTAAACAGCGAGTTAATCCAGATGAGCATGCAAGGTCGTTATCAATATGCGGATAATACACCAAGGCAAATGCCAGTCATGAACTCTCCTAATGTTGCTATCGCAAGCCGTAGCGTAATCAAGTGCTGCTGTGGTAAGATATGTAAAGGCATGCGTGGTCTCAAGATGCATCAACGTAGTTGCAGAGTTATTCTTGGGTTGAACAACGAGCTTTGTACAGATTTGGGGAACAAATTGATGATAACTCCGCAAATATCCCTACTGATAATAAATCTAACACAAGTGTTAACAAAGTTCTCCAATTTAAAAAAATGGCATAAATCTTCCTAAAAGCGATTCGGAATGGTCAACGACAAATTCTTTTTTCAAATCTGTTCTTCAGTTAAATGGTCCAATCAGATCACACGATTTAAATCCAAACATAAAGCTTGTAAATGACGTTATCTACAACTATTTCGCAGATAATTTTGGCCATGTTAAAACAGTGCCTGACGAAAACCTAGTGAATAAATACAAAGAACATTCAGCCAAGGACTTAAAGAAAGAGTTAAAAAAAATGTAATCTGCAAACGGTGACTCTGAAGAAATTCAATACGTGTCACACACCTTGCGTGATAAGCTCCGCCGTAATAACAACAACTGCAACCAGTGAACTCCAGATAACAACGAATCTTTCAGTCATGATCAATACATTGGTAGAAATTTCTGGGGTTATGTCAAGAACGTCCTGAATCGAAAAGACGCCGTGTTTCCTTCATTCAACATGCAAGAATGCCTATCTTATTTCAGCAAAACTCTAGCCAAAATGAATCCAAATAAACTGTTTCATATTCCAAGCTGGATTCCAATGTTATCTGATCCTGAACTTCAATTCAACCTTGACCCTCCAACTTATCAACAAGTTACTAATGCAATACATAGAATGAAGGGCTCTGGTTCTCCTTGTTCCCTTGATCAGCTCTCTGTCATATATTTTAAGCGATGTCCTTTTTTAAGAACTTACCTAACAGAAATAATACGTAATGTTTGGTTGTCTGGAACTATACCGGCTGAATGGAAACGAGCGTGCACTACACTTATTCACAAGAAAGGCAACATAGATGAACCCTAAAATTTTCGTCCCACCACTCTGGAAACAATACCATTAAAAGTATTTACATCATGTCTTCGCAATTCAATATTCTCCTTCCTCGTTACTAATAACTTTATTGAACATAATATACAGAAAGGCTTCACACCTAATCTGTCTGGCACTTTAGAACACACAGCTCAGATGACCAATATTATCAACAAAGCTAGGATAAAACAACGTTCTCTTGTCATCACTCTACTTGACCTCAAGAATGCCTTTGGTGAAGTTTATCATAATTTAATTCAGTCCATCCTTGATTATCATCACATTCCTAATCACATCAAAACTGTTATAAAAAGTTTATACACGGCTTTTAAGACTTCAATAATAACATCTGAATTTCGTACTCCTTTTATATCTGTTGGCCGTGGTGTACTGCAAGGTGATTGTCTTAGTCCTCTACTATTTAATATGTGCTTCAACACATTCATTC
>JAWNZC010000234.1:1047500-1100000 GCA_035771165.1 Paragorgia papillata
CCATTCATGCCTGTGGTGATATACCAAGGTATAGAGGGTTTGGTGCCTTGGTGATTGGTGGTGAACCACTCAACATAGAATGCCTGGAAAGCAGTTTTGCTGATGGAGGACGACCAAAAGTTCTCTAATACCACTGGAACATTTTGGTTCGGTGATATTACATCAAAGACATCCATTTCATTTGACTTTCCTCTTCTTCCCCTCTATACATTCTTGATGCTGTCCTCTCTGTAAGTGTAGTAAACGGTGTGGATCTCAACACAGTTGTTGGATCTCATCCCAGCTTTGGCGACCATAGATGTCAAGGCAATAGCAAAGTCTTGGTCATCTTCCATCAGCAAAACTGCTTTCCAGGCATTCTATATTGAGTGGCTCACCACCAATCACCAAGGCACCAAACCTCTATACCTTGATATATCGCCACATGCATGAATGGTATCAGCTGTGTGTGCTTCTCCATTCCCTCGGCTCAACTGCACACACGAGGAGACTGACGACAGGATACGATGATGTTCCATGTGCACTGTGCGAGACATTCTAAGTCACCGGTCAGGACAGGTGTCTTTGTGTGCCTGCTGGGAGACAAGCTCACAAAGTGTTTTCCAGCACACCATGCGCTTACTGGGTGCGATACAATCAGCAAGATATCAACTACACTTGCAGCCCTGAAAGCTATGCGCAAACCAGGAAATCTCAAGACCCAAAGGCCTGCCAGATCCCTGCACGTGTGGCAAGTGTGCTCGCAAGAATGGGTGTCCCTGCAGGGTAGCTGGGATCAAGTGTTGCAAGGAGTGGCGAGTGTTGCCAAAACCCTATCACTGAATGAACACTGCTCATCATCCTCATACCTGAACTCTGTTGTGTTACCCTTCATGTTCCTTACCCTAGTTTACGTGACACATCCAAATGGCATTGCTTTGATTGTGGGATTTTGGCGACGCAATGCGGTATCCTAAGTTATCATATTGCCACCGGCGTAGGAAGCAGGGGGCTGGGTGGCTGCAGCCCCCTGAAATTCTGAAGTGGGGGGCTCAGCCGCTCTATTATACACGTGTGATGGCTCAAAGAAACATCCAATCTTTCTTTTTTTTTGGACTCCAAGGCGTGCGTTAACTGAAGAAGGTAAATTTAAATTTTCTGTTGAGTGGTACTATGTGTTTAATCCCTGCTAATTGACGATCGAGAGCAGTTTCTAGAGCAAAGATATATAATTAATTGGTATTTTATAATCTTCAGGAATCTCTTAAATCTCCTCTAAAAATGCAGGAAATGCCATTTCAGAAACATCTTCCTACGCCTCTGATATTGCAACCTGTGCATGGAAGAAGTGACAACAGACAGTAACCTATACTTGGCAACAATTAGAGCTGAAGTTGTGTTATTATTTCAAATTGCAATATATATTACAATTCTATGGGAAAACAGTACTAATGTGGTTCTAAAAGTTGTATTGTTGCCTGTTGGGAAATTTCCCTGCTGCATGATCTTTGAAACATTTAAGCTCTCTAGATACTGCTGCCTACTAAAGTAATAAGCTTTGTTTTTCATTTTTTATTTTAAGTTAACATTCCATTGATAATATTGATTGAAACTACAATCGCTTTATATTCACTAAATGCTCGCTTTCTTTCTTTTAAAAAAATGCCGTGATCAAGTTCAAAATTGTCAGTTCAACTCTAGTAAATAACACAAATGTTCTAACTTTGCTCTAAGTCTGGAAAGTTTATGTTAAATAAATATATGGCAATTCCAGTGTGTAGGTATTTGTGTGGTGAGAAGTTGCCCTAACGGTTTTTAGCGATTTTCTCGTAAAATATCAAATTAGAGATTTTTCACTCTTGTATAACCCCCCTAAACATGGCCATTCTGAACATTTTGACCACCTAAAAAACTTGTAGCCCAAACGGTTTAGAAGATACAGCTATGTCGGAAGTAGCACTTCCGGTGAAAAAGGCCGTGGTCATTTTCGGGCTGTTCGCCCCGGATAGAGATTTTGGCACACATCCCAAGTTGTTCCTTGGGGTAATATTAGCCTATAACAGTTGAGTTATCCTCTCCTAAATTATGTGCATACAAGTCGAAGCCAGGTCCTAGACTATTTGTAAAAATATATTATTCTCCAGATGTTTATAATTATAAGTTAAATAAAAGCTTGCAAAACTAATTCGTATGTTTTCTTGATATATTTTAATATTGACATTGAACCTTTTTCGCAAGTGTTTACTTTAGCGTTTACTCAAATTGAATATTAAAACGTTTAAAGCACTCATTGTTCGTGTGTTATCGGGATTTACATCCACTCGTTCACGAACAAGGAACTCGTGGATGTAAATCCCGATAACACACTCCAAGAGTGCTTTAATCCTTAATTAACGATTTCCTGCCTGATAGAATTTTTCAATTTTATAAGTTGTGATACCACCAGACTTGCAAGTTTGTATCTCAAAACCATAATTTATCTGAATGTGGTATCTATACATACTTTTAAATAGCGAACTTTTTCAATTGAATACTACGTAATACAACAAAATAGAACAAATCGTTGAGTCTTTTGCGCAAGGATATACGAAACTTAGACAGGTTAAGGTCATGTAATAAACCTTCAAAACGCTTTCGAATTGTTTACAAATAGCCGCTGGGTTTGGCAAGAATATAGAAAGATGAGTCACCGAAATGAAACTTGATATTCGATCAAAAGTGATACCCATCAAAATTGTGTGATTGTGTGACCTTGACGCTTTTCGATTTTTTGAAGAATAGGAAATTTATCTTTAAACTTTGACTTGGATTAAAAAAACTGACAAATATTTCCTGCAAGATACAAAAAATTTCCTGCGAACAACTTTTACAAAAAATTTCCTGGCACGCTGCCGGACATTTTTCAGCACTGGTTTAATTTTTTATTCCATTTTTGAAGAAATGGATCGCTTGGTTGGACTGCTTTGTAGCATATACAGTTGCACATTTAATAAAATATAAGCTTACAGTCCCAGTGTATACTATTTTGACGCATATTTATTAATGCGACAATGGTTTTTAGAGTATTAAAATCCCGTAAAATTAATCAGGGTATCCTTTCTATATTTTTTTTTGAAACGATAAACTGTTTTGTCTGTAACTGTCGGGCTTACAGTAACGTTGAGGACAACATGCTTTGGGTTAAAAGTAAAGCAACTGCAAATAGATTTCCTTTCAAACAACTATTTCATGAGTCCACCTAAGATTACAACAGTACAACAGGCAATTTACATCATGTTTCCAAGTTCAAGATTAACGTAACATAATTACTTCCTTACCTTGATAAAATCTCCCCGAAATCAAACGAAACAGCTCGTTTTCAATGCCTCAAACGTTCGTAGACAAGATGGACGAAGCAGAAAGCAGTCGACGCCATATTCACTAAATCGCATACTTCGTCGCTACATCGGAAAACATCGGAACACCTTCGCTTTATATTGGCTATGTAATTCGCTCCGAACGTTTCGCGCGCCGATGAATCTGATAGAGGACAACCTATTACGTCACAAAAGTGACAATACTCAGCCAGCCAGACGGTTACATAATCGGGTACATAACGTCTACTGTTGCTATAGCAACGTAGACGCAACAAATAAATGTAACTATGTAACTGTAACTGTAACTAGTTACTTTGTTGTTGTTGTTGTTATTGTTATTGTTGTTGTAACTTTAATCAGTAACTAGTTACATTTTTCGTTATGTAACTGTGACTGTAATATATATATATTATATATTATATATATTATATATATATATATATATATTATAATATTATATATTTATACAATAATCAAAATGTTTTGCACGTTTTCATTGGTCGAGAGCCATGATCTATTACAGGACAGATGCACGGGTTTCGTCACACTTGTTCCTATTCTTGTGAACCAATGAAAATCGTCACTGCAATGTCACGAACCAATGATATTCCTCGTTTTGTATAGATCATGGATCACGTCAGATGGCGTGTTTCACCTTTTCCAATGCCCCGAAAATTCGGCGGGAAAATTCAATGAACCTTATCAAACATTTTTTCTTCTTTTGTTATTGTATAAAACAAATAAATTCCATTTTTCCGTTGTCTGTTCAGTTATAGATGCACAGAGGACGTCACAACGTGGTAAGGACATCAGTGACCCACTCGACTGCGTCTCGTGGGCCACTTTTTTGTTCTTACCACGTTGTGACGTCATCTGTGCATCTATAACTGAACAGACAACGGGAAAATGGAATCTATTTGTTAAATATATATATATATATATAATTAGCATAACCATATCGCCAAAGGGAACGAAATCCTTTGACTTTGGTTGTTGCTGCTGCTGTTGTTGTGGTTGTTGTTGCTTCTGTTGCTGTTGCTGTTGTTGTTGTTGTTGTTGTTGTTGTTGTTGTTGTGAGATGTGAAAAGTCCTCATTATGCCTATGAAATTAATTAACACTTCTTGTCTGGTTTCCATGCATCTAGGATAACTAAAAGCACCTGGCAAGCGTTTGACAAAATAAAATATATTTAAAGCAAATACGAATAAGAGGTTTAATTTGGAATCATACTTTTCAACTGTTAGGCAACAAAATTAATGATTCAGAAGATAAAAGATACATTTTAGAATGCTGCTTACGGTTCTTCTGTAAATATTATATAATTCCCTTATATAGGATATAGGATTAGGTTGCAAGGTGGCAATAGCCGTCAAGGACGAGTGGAAATTTATCATCCATCGTACGGGTGGGGCACAGTTTGTGATGATGGATGGGACATAAACGATGCTAACGTGGCGTGTCGTCAGTTGGGCTACAGTGGAGCAAGTGCTGCGCACCAAAGTGCCTACTATGGTGAAGGGACAGGTACCATACTACTTGATGATCTTGATTGTTCTGGCTCAGAATCATATTTGTGGGATTGTTCTAATCCAGGATGGGCAGAAGAAAACTGCAGCCATAGTGAAGATGCCAGTGTTACATGCAACTGATTACCAACAAAATCTATATCGTATCGTGTAACTTGAATACACATGATCACTGAGTTTGCTTAAAATAATAAACGTTTACTTGCATTTTGTCTTCGTATATTTTTTTTCCAGAAACACAAGGAACCACATGATTAGCAAATTAATTGATTGGAATATTGCATCCTTTACCGCATAAAAATGTGCTACAATTGCATTTATGTAACAGGGGCGGATTTAAGGGTGGTGGATTGGGAAGCTAGCCACCCCTTTTCAGTCTAGACTAGACTTTATCTGGAGACACACATGGTGTTTTGTGACACGCACAGCATATTTAGAATCTAGAAGAATGAATGTGACTTTACTTTTTGTAGATAATTAAATTAATTCTTAACAATTCAAGGAAGGTTGTACTGAACTACTATTGTCATTTTGTTCAGAACAGCTTCAGTATTTTCCGGTAAAAGTATACAGGATTAATTTGTTTTTCTTAAAAGTGTTAATTTACATTTAAAGTGTTAATTTATATATATATATATGTAATATATCATACACGAGGAGGAGTGTTTCATCAGGATATCCAAACACTGAGACGTTTGTTGAAAACCGAGGCGAAGCCGAGGTTTTTGAGCAAACTTCGAAGTGTTTGGATATCCTGATGAAACACTCCTCCGAGTGTATGATATAGCATCTCAAACAAATCAGTATTTTAAGAGAAAATCAAGATGAAAGTTTTCTTAATTTATGTAATTTCTTCCTCCGATATCCAAACCACCGACACGGTACTTATTTCCTTTGTGTGTCATGCATTATTAATGAGTTTTATATATATATATAAATAATATTAATAATTATATATATATTATATATATATATAAATATTAATAATTCATGAGGAAAACACAAAGAAAAATCATGAGCTTATCGGATCTATATATGTGATATAGACTCGCTCTAAGTTTCTAAACCATCGAGAAACTTAGAGCGAGTCTATATCACATATATAAATCCGATACGCTCATGATTTTTATTTGTGTTTTCCTCATGAATTATTAATGAATTTTCGACGTCACCATGTATAGCTATGACGGCGCCGAAATTTGCGAACTGGTTGGCCTTTTTATTTTAAACAGCCTTGGAAAAAAGTTTGGCAAAGAAAATGTCGGCCAATATAGAGATGACGGATTGGCCATTTTAAAGAACAAAACCGCGTGATTGGCAAACAAATCAAGAAAAGATCTACACATAATTTTCGAACAGCTCGGCCTCAAAATAACAGCCCAGACAAATTTACATGTGGTAAACTTTTTAGATGTTACTTTCGACCTTCAAAACGGAAAATACAAGCCTTATAGAAAGCCCAATGACGATCCCTTAATGGGCGGATCTAGGAAAATTTATACGTTAGTCAAACCCGCAATCTACGGGAGTCCGGGGGCATGCCCCCCAGAAAATGTTTGAAATTTGGGTCACTAAAATGGCATTTCCCGCGTTCTGATAGCACTTTAAAGAAAAATCGTAACTAATTTTCAACATGTTTTTAATGGCACATTTTATTATTTTCAAGAAAGTTATTATTTTCAAAATTATTTTCAAAACGAGGGCTTTGGTATTTTATTTTTATCTGAGACCTTGTGACAGTTTGTAAATGTTAAATTTCTTCCAGGAATCAAAAAGGGGAATCCTATAATTAGTAAAGATACATGACATATGACATTTTTTATAAAGGTTTATGTGTGGTTATGGGAACCACATTGGAGTTTTAGTCGCGTATTATTGTGAAACGAGGGAGAATTTGAATGAAGAGCGCAATTAGCCTCCAGCTATGTTGCGTATGAAAGGCGACACGGAACACGCTGTTGGACATGCAGTGTAAAATTACTGTTTAGGAACCATGAAAATACATCAGAAAAAGAATAAAGGATTTGTAACGTATAGTATGATGCAATAAGGATCTTAGGACACAACCCTGGAAGCGTTTCGACCTTTTATGGTAGTCTCATCAGGAGGAATTTGGGGTTGGGAGTCGATGTGATTTAAGTAAATAGTTAGAACAAAATAATAAACACTATCAACATGGTGATTCTAATAAAGGAGAGATAAAGTGAGTGCTTACCAAACTCAGCATCTTGGAATTGGTATATAAAAGGGACTCGTTGTCGATGTACGTTTCGGTTGTAGCCGTATATAAGCCAAAATCGCGCTCCTCTATAAGTAGCATTGCTTCATTCCTTATGAGCAATACAAATAGAATGACAGATTATCTATAGACTCACCTAAGAGCAATACGGGTCTTCTTTCCATCCTTGGCATACTTCGGCAAATATGCCTCCGCTTCAAAATCCCTGTGTAAGGATTTTACACTAAACTTCGCATGAAGCTCCCGATCCGAGAGGATAGCACAAGCTTGGATTTTTTACGACAAATCGCAATAGATTTGTCGCAATAACTCATCGTTATTACTCTTCAGAGCGCTCTGCACACGTTCTAAGACGTTTGTTGAAGCCATGACACAACAGTTAATCGTCAGTCAAAGTGGTCAAAGCCCGCGGGTAATCTCTGTTCATGCTGCAAGATGTTCCAAGACGCAGCTTCATGCGGCGGATTGCGGCCAAGATTTAGTTTCTAACCAAAGAAAATCTAGCCTGCGTTAAAAAAAATTACTTCCGACGTAATTCCATTGGCTTTGACCAATCAGCGCTCATGATTCCGACGTAATTCGGCCATTTTGACTTGGATAAACGTGCCGGTCGGTGACCACTTCCCGCCATAGTTACCTCTTATACGGTTCTAGTACCAAGCTAAGCCTGCTTAGCAGGCTACAGGGCCGATAGCGGCCACAGGTCGCCACAGAATAACTTGCGCGGTGACTAGGGCTCTAGAAATTATGAAAATATTCTGCGGCAAAGAATAAACCGTATCTTGCCAAATATGTTAAAAATTGCAAAATCAGAAGAAACCCTTAAATTTTCGCATCTCAGATTTTTTACCTTAGTCGCTTGACGTGTTTGACGTATATTAAGTCCGCCCCCGCCATTGTATGTAAATAAGCAATCAAACCACCCACCTAGCATTTTAAAACAGCTACCAACATCAATCGGCAAACGCATTTCTTTTCTCTCATCGGACAACACAACATTTAAGGAATCCGCACCAATTTACCAAAATGCATTAAGACACAGTAATTTCAATCAGGAATTAAATTACACACAGCAAATCCCACAACAACCACGCAAAAACCGACATCGCAATATCATTTGGTTCAATCCACCATACAACAAAAACGTAAGATGAAACATAGGACGCAGCTTTCTTAACCTAATAGACAAACATTTCCCACCAGAAAACAAACTCCATAAAATTTTCAACAGAAATACAGTGAAAGTCGGTTACAGTTGCATGAACAACGCCAAGTCCACAATCATGAAGCACAACGCACAAATACTTTAACAAAATCGAGTACAAAATGAAAACACAGCCAATTGCAATTGCAGGGATAAAAGCAAGTGCCCACTTCATGGACAGTGCATACTATACAAAGCAACTGTTTCCACAAGCCACATAAATAACACCAAACACTACATTGGCATGACAGCAAACAATTTCAAAGAGCGATACAGAAATCACACTAAATCTTTCCAAAACAAAAAATATTCAAACGAAACCGAACTTTCGAAACACATCTGGGATTTAAAAGAAAAGAAACAAAATTTCAACATAGCCTGGTCTATTTTAAAACGATCGGCTTCCTACTCAGGAGGACCAGGCAGATGCAATTTATGTTTGGAAGCGAAAGTTTGTATCATGAAAGCAGACAAACACGTTTTACGCAATAAAAGATCAGAAATCATTTCGACATGCAGGAATAAAAATAAATTTAATATCAACAATCTAAACAACAATCAAAACAAGGAAAGGATTTTGAGGAATCCACCACCCACACGCCCACTTTTCGACCAAAACATTTGAGGGATGCATTCATCGTTTCGCCGCCCACACGCCCACATTCTGACCAAAACCATTTAAGCGGCCCACGAATCGAAACTACTCAGTCGCCTGACGATCGCCCCGCGTGAAACTAATAGTCTCGACACTCAAAATTTTGAGGTAAGCCCACTTAAACTATACTATATATATATATATATATATATATATATATATATATATATATATATATATATATATATATATATATATATATATAAATTTTCAAGAGGAACTTTATTTAATCTTCAATTTTACAACGTTTCGGGGTCTAGCCCCTTCTTCAGGTCAATTATACAAGAGAAGTGAAGCCACTTATATAGAGAAAATAATTATTTACATAAATTAAAATTAAAAGAAATCGCGTAAATTAAGTCCCATAGGTGTAAAAGTATTAAGTTTGTAAGTCCAGAATCCTTCACGTTCAGTAGGGTTATTAATATTCGTCTTATCAATAATAGTTACACAAACATCAGAAAGTTCCTCGTGGCCAGCACTATAAAAATGGGCGTAAAGAGATGCTCGCCGGCAATATTACTTTGCGCTTTACCAAATCTAATTAAGCTATTCTTATGGTTATTAAAACGTTTACGGAAAGATGTTATGGTGCTGCCCACATATTTCTTATCACATTTTTTACATGATAGCAGATAAATAACACCGGAAGGATCACAGTTAAAATTATAATTAAGATAATAAGTTGACGTGCCAGAAGAATCCACAAAGGTACGCCCCTCGATGACAAATCTACAAATTTGACATCTAGATTTTCCGCATGGGAACATACCCGTAGACTTCACTGGACAACGTGTACGGGAATCCTTTAAATATTCCCGCACTAAAGAATCTTTAATATTTTGAGGATTTCGAAACGAAACAATAGGTTCATCTGAAAATATGGCCCTGGTGGCCGAACAATTGGATATAATAGGCTGGAGTTCCTGAAGAATAGCATGAGCAATAGCACATCCGCTTGTGCCTTGTAGTAAATATACGACGACCAGACTAGCGCAAGTTAGTCAGAATCGCCACTGATCAGTCCACAAATCAGTCGAGAACTACAAAGTAAAACGCCGCTAAACCAATCCGTGCTCTTCATAAAGAGCTATTGAAAAATTAAGCCAATCAGAAAGGGTGATACAAGGGATCTAAATCCGTCGAGAAAGACAAAGAAATCCGGCGAACACCCGGCAAACCAATCACAGATCGCTATAAAAGCTAATTTATAAATTAGCAACTATAAAGGCTAATTTATAAATTATAAAACACCCAAGGGGTGTTTGGGGTTGGAAAATCGAGAAGGCTTGTTCATGCATAATACAACGTTAACATGTTGTTCGGGCATGATGAATGTCCAAGCCAGAACTCTCCACTGAGATTACCAAATCCATTTTTGTAGTCAGACCAATTGAGATAAAAAGCCAATTCAACATGTTGTTACAGCTTGGAGGATCGACAAGGCTTGTTCATGCATGTCACAACAAGCAAAACCTAGCTTGATAAAACAACCAAGTTCATGGTTGTTTTATCATGACTGTTCAATCTTGTTGATTCATCATGCCCGAACAATATGTTAACGTTGTATCATGCATGAACAAGCCTTGTCGATTCTCCAACCCCAAACACCCCTTGGGTGATTGGGGTACCCCATGGGTGTTTGCGGTTACCCTCGGGGTTATTGGGGTATCCCAGAGGTGTTTGGGTTTACCCAGGGGTGTTTGGGGGTACCCCAGGGTTTTTTGGGGGTCACCCCAGGGGTGATTGGGTATCCCGGGGGTGTTTGGGGTTACCCCAGGGGTGTTTGGGGTTACCACGGTGTTTGGGTATCCCGGGGGTGTTTCGAGTACCCCGGGGGGTGTTTCGGTTGTCCCGGGGGTGTTTGGGGTTACCCCAGGGGTATCTAGGTTTACCCCAGGGGTGTTTGATGGTACCCAGGGGTGCTTGGGGGTTAACCCCGGGGTGATTGGGGGTACAACATGGGTGTCTTGGGGTTATCCTCGGGGTGATTGGGTCCTCCTCCTCTTTCTTCCCCTCTTTCTCCTCCTCTTTCTCCTCCTCTCGGAGTCAAGACCATGAGGCTCGGAGCTGCTCGGAGCCCAGAGCAGAGGGCTTGGAGCCAAGAGCTGAGTGCTCGGTGCCAAGAGCTGACGGGTCGGAGGCGCTCGGAGCCAAGAGCCGAGGGCTCGGAGTCGCTCGGAGCCAAAAGCCGAGGGCGAAGGGTTCGGAGCCGGGAACGCGGTTTCGCTATGGCAACACTGCTAATGACCTTCTCGCGCGAACATGGCCACGCATTAATACCTCCTTCTGCCCCTTATTATCCTCCTTTAACCCACCAAGGCAATTAAATATTCTACCATATATGCAAATCCGTTTGTGTTCTACACGTTCCGGTCTGATTTTTGTGTAAACTACCAAACCATAGCATCGAATTATTTAACCAAGCTCTGTAATATTCCGAAGAAGACTCAGACTTTTCGAATTGATTCTTCACACTATCTTAAGTTCTACTTACATACCGCTTAAAGTGATTCCTCATTCTATCTTCTCACGATTTCTTGACTTATAAACAAGGGTTTAGCAAGCAATGATTCTAGGATGACTTAATCTGTTTGAATATTATAACATGAGCCACAACTGCTGCGTGTCGATCAGAAAGGTAAAGTGCATAAATGAAATCTGGTTCCTATTACTTATATAAGTCGAGCATCTTTTGATTATGACGATCTTCGGGAATTAGTCGGAGAGCTATCGGTTATGACGTATTATACGGGGGGTTGAGTAACAGCTAGAGGGTCCCAAAGGAGCCTGAGACGAATGAAGGACGCGCCGCGGTTTCGCTATGGTAACACTGCAAATAACCTTCTCGCCTAGTCTCGCCTAAGCACTTAATCCCCTTAATTACCCCTAATTAGTTTGTCTTTTGTCTGCAGCAGATGCACTGAGGATAAATATGTAAATATCACACTAAGTAACAGAAAGCGTAGCAACGCTTTCAAAGTAATAAATAGCTTTGCCTTTAGTTTATATTTCGACATTTAAAATCGTTCTTTTCACGATTTATCGAAGTGATTCTTCATTCTATTTTCCTACGATTTCCTCGCTTATAAACGAGGGTTTAGTTAGTAATGATTCTAGGATGACTTACTCTGTTTGGATATTTAGGTTCTAAACTAATATGATATTCATGATATACTATTAACTCAAGTCTATTCGTTATCTCTACCAAATCAGACACTTTAGGCCTTTCAAAACTCTATATATTCCTCCAGACAAGGTTTCAGATAAAAAATACAAAGTGTCTGTATTAATTTCTCTTTAGTTCTTTGTAAAGACCGTCTATTTTGTTAAAGTTTACCGTACGCATGCTCTGTACGTCTGTGTGTCCCACAACTGTCGACTGTCAGTAGGGTAAAGTGTATAGATGAAAAGGTAATTACTAATACCTACTAGAAATACATGAATGCAACAACCCCTCACCCGCTTTTATTAAATGCTTTTTTGAAACACCCCCCACCCACCCACCCTGATTAAAATAAGCACACCTGATATACAGCCAATATATAAAAAAACCCATATATATATAAAAACAAATGATAATCCTCACGATAATTCTATAATTTATGGAAAAGATGACTAAACCGATTTAATATATGAAAGCAAAACTTACATTTCATTATTAAATTCTGGTTGTACAAAATATGTTTTTAGGAATTTCAAAAGGGATTATTTTTAACAAGCTTTAAATGGCTTCGCTATGTGTTTTGAAAATGCAGAATTAAAAGTCAACAACTCAAAAATTACATTTATAATAGAGTCCGAGATAAAAACAATTCGGTAGAATCGGATTCTAGAAAGAAGTATTAAACAGACAACGTTTCCGTAGTAAAGGTAGTGTTTTAAGTTAGCTTTAGTTAAGCTGATTAATGGTTTGGACGAGCAAAGGGAAAGGCAATGGGAAAGCACGAAAACGTGAAGCTGCATATTGTTTAGGTTAAGCGAAAACTTGAAAACAACAAGAATGCTACCGTTAACTTTAAAATGATTTGACCACGGAGTGGCTACAAACACTGCAGATCGAGTTTTTGTTTACCATACGGCGTTTGGTTTCTTCAAGTTCTCTGGTTTCTCTTGAAGATATATTAAACGGGTTGTTTGTATCCTTCTTTTCTTCGTGCTCCATTTCGTTTCGTTTAAATATTAAACGAAAGCAAAATACTATTTGTTTGAGTGTTTATAGTTTTCTTCGTCGCTAATCACCAGTGTCCAAGTGTCCAACTATTCTTACCGCGTTACACCGTACCAAACATATAACAAACGTATAAGCGAGTTTTGGTTCACGAAATGTTAGAGAGTGCTCAATACCATATATAGATAGAGCAAAATACAAAGCATGAAGTATAGTTTACCTTAAAGTCTTCGCTACCAGAGGTTTCACCCTAAACGGGATTATATATATATATATATATATATATATATTTTATATATATATATTTTTTTTTTTTATTTATATATATATATATATATATATATATATATATATATATATGATATATATTAAATTAAGCACCCCTGCTATACAGCCAATATAAAAACAAACAGATATAAAAACAAATGATATTAAATCCTTGGGAGAATTATAGAATTGATGGATAGGATGACAAAACTGATTTAAATCATTTAATGAAAGTTGAACATATCATTAAGCAAATTTTAGATTTCATCATTAAATTCTGGTTGTAAAAATTATATTGTTTTTAGGCAGCTTTAATGGCTTCCCTATATGCATACATGTTTTGCAAAGGCAGAATTAATTAAAGTCAACAGCTCAAAAATTACATTTATAATAGAGTCCGAGATAAAAAACAATTCAGTAGAATCGGATTCTAGAAAGAAGTATTAAGAGGAAATTTTTTAGATTATCGAGAAACTGGCGCTCAAAAATACCGTGATTCTTTGCGAAAAAACAGTGAATTCTGTTCTTTTTTAGAACATGGCGGTGAACCCTGTAATTTGTTGAATTTTTTGCTTATTGATCTAATAAAAACTCACTCATTGTTACATGTAATACTTGAAATGTTGTCTTCAATACAATTTCGTCCACTGGAAGTTGGTGCAACATCTTCACGGCGCTTTTAACGGCAACAACGTGCTTCATTAGATTTTATGGGGTTATGTTCGACAGCAGAAGGCACACAGGTAAGAATATTTTATTATTTATTTGTGTTACTAGATGATTAGATTTCTTAAAAAAAATTATGCGGGTAGGAACATATATTAGTAAGCTTTGTGTCGTATCTGCATCAGTTTGATATTTATCGCGCATAATTAACCTTTTCGCCCGTTCAAGTGATAGACAGGTGGTGTTGACTTTGAAAACCAAAATTTTGTTGGTTCCAACAATGTTTTGTTCAGATTCACTTTGAAATTGATGTTGATCTCAATAATGCTGTATTGTTTGTGAAGAAGGGTGGTCATATTCCAGAATAAGCCTGAATCAATGCATGTATTGAGGAGTTTTTTGACGATTAACGTTTATTTAAAGTCTTGAAACTTTGTTATTGTATGCCATAAATTCGTACCAACTAACCAAGTAGAGATATTCAGAAATATTAGATTGGTTATAAAATATTTTGATTAATGACTAAACCTTTAAAGGTTTGCTTACTATGTAGTTTTAAAAGCAAGTATTAATAGGATGTCAGCCAAAATCTAATAGAAAATCCAGAAAAATAATTATCAGGGTTTTTTATAATGAAAAGTTGCCAGTTCTTGCCAAATGGGCCAAAAAATGTTTGCGGGCATTACTAAAATGTAAAAATAACTCTTAATTTGGATTGGGACACCACATGGTATACTTTATCTTCTAGTTTAATTACTACTCTCCAAAATAAAAATGATTTAAAGAAATTTTAGGTGGATGGTCCTAACAGAATTTGAGCATTTTTGTACTCTTATCTGCTTTGTAGACTGTAATTTGATTAAGGTGGCAATGCGAGGTTTTATTTCTAAAGCAAAGATTATAGAAAACGTTGGAAAACATGTGCAGTAGATGAATGTCGTAGAAATCAATTCATACTACTGTAGTACTGTGCAAAGAAACATATATGTAAGGCTGCAGTGGTTATCAATAGGAAAGGTCTAAGAAATAAAGGGCATGTTTATATGAAGGCAATTAAGTGACTCGAGTTAAGCAAATTACTTTGAAAAGGTGAGATCTCAGCTGGTATAACCCTTACGAAAATTTCTTATAAGACTTCATATACGATTTCATATATGAAATATCAATTTCATGTATTAAGTTTGTAATTTCATATAGGAAATTAGACATTTCACATATGAATTACAAATTTCATATATGAAAATGTTCCAATTCGATATATGAAATTTCTTATTCCATATATGAAATTTTTTATGAAGATAAAAATTTCATATATGGAATAAGAAATTTCATATATGTAATTGGAACATTTTCATATATGAAATTTTTAATTCATATATGAAATGCTTAATTTCATATATGAAGTTACAAATTTAATATATGAAATTGACATTTCATATATGAAATCGTATATGAAGTCTTATATGAAATTTTCGTAACGGAAGAATTAAGGTTTCCCAGCTTGCTGTTTAAATGAATATATAATTATAAACTATATATATGGTATATAATCAGATATAAGTTTAACTATTTTATGTAACTTATGGGACTGGGGATGGGTAACATGACTAAAAATGCCTGCGCTTTAAAATGATTTTTTTTTTAAATTGTTCACTTAATTTAAATTCAATATATTAATTTGCTTTTTTAGATTTTTGTGGCTATGCCTAACTCTGACCAATATGTCAAAACTGCCAATATTTATGGAGTACTTATACAGTATACTAGCTGTAACTGGATTTGGGAGCTAGTCTTGAACAGTAATAATTAGTAATCGATCAGCATGTACATAAACTTGAAGTAATATGTGAAAAAAAAATTGTATCAGCTTTGTGATATTGGATTTTTGTGAGTGTACTTATTCAGCTTACACATTACTATTGTAAACATGTTTATCAATTATGAGCTATTGGAGTGGTGGTATTTGTTTTGCCCGGTTTATACCTAATCAAATTTCTTTTCCCTTCCCAGCTTCCCCCAACAACCAGAATGTTAAATCTGCCAACGTTTGTGCCTTTGTGGTTTGTCAGACCACAACTGACTGTCTATAGGGTCAGGGAAGAGGAACACATCACATTGTAATGGTAGTAATGCACGAATCAGTGTTAAGCCCAGGGGGGGAGGCTGGGCAAAAGGTAGGGGATTTGAATTTGTTTAAATGAAGTGTTCAAAAGCGCAACCCTGGGGCCGAGAATTATGATCAAATGTAGGCAAATTGCCCATCTCTGCCTAGGAACATTTGAAAATTTCCTTTCAAATATTTAAATGCCCCCACCCTGGGGTCACGATTCAAGAGCAAATGCCATAGGGTGGGGATACAGACATTTACCAAATACCCCACCTTTGCCCAGCCTCCCCCCCCCGGGCTTAACACTGATTCGTGCATAAGAGTCAAGGTGGGTCAATACAGTTTTGAAACATGGCCTGTTGATTTTCTATTAAATTATTTCTATACAATTCAAACATGCTTCTTTAATCATTTTTATACCACTGATGTAGTGCATGTACAAGTCTAATAATTATAAATAATATAAAATTTATAAATTTCTTCTTATTGGATTATTAAATGTGCCCATTTTCTTCTTTTTAACTGCAGGCCTTGCTAACTGTCTAGACACAAAAAAAATAAAGAACTTGTGTAAGCTTTTTAGTGTATAACAAACGCTTATTTTTTACTTTGGCAAGTTTATTTAAATTCTTGGGTTTTTCAAGATTACTCGACTATCTAGCAACTGCCAAGTACGGTGGCTCAGAGATGACATAAACACTTTTTTTATTTTCGCGACTTTTTTCGCTACTTTTTATTTTTTCGCGACTTTTTTCGCGACTTTTTTCGCGACTTTTCAGATTCACGAGAAGGAACTAGCCCTTATAGGTGTTTTCGAAAGGAATAACCATGCTTCTATTATTTTGTATTTGTATATTACAAATAGCAACTGTTAAGGCTATTTTACCACAATATTCTCCTGTGAATCAAGCGATAGGACGCAATGAAGCAATCGCGAACGATTATAGAATACCCCGCCACTTTCTGAAATCGAACCAACTGCTATACTAATGGAAAATTACGATTACATGACCCCCATACAATGGAACCATGAACCCTAACCCTAATCACAAATCGGGTACGTTTGTGGATGGAAAATTACGATTACCTTACCCCCATACAATGGAACCACGGACCGCGGTTGCACCTGAATGATCTATCTATTACAAGTGGCGGGGTATTCTATAACCTAGCCGAAATTTTAGGTTTTCTCGCTAGTATTCACGGACTTCGACTTTAAAGTCTACGGCAGCTAAGAAGAATACCACAAAGCCATGGTTGTAGAAGAAGGGTGGACCCATAGGGTGGACCCCACCGATATGAATGTTGTTGCTCAGGCTTTGGAACAAGAATTGAGAGGTAGTGGTAGGCTCCTTGGTTACCGCTGGCTCAGAGATGCCCAGTGGCGTAGGAAGCAAGTTGATCTTGGAGGGGCACAGCTACAAAACGGCACTTTGTTCAGGGGGTAGGAGTTTAAAAGGACACTTGAAACACGTGTTTTATCATAAAAAGGGCACTTCTCTGTTTCAAAAAGGGCACTTCATGACAAAGTTGGGGGGCGGCACATGCCCCGTTTATCCCCCGGTTCCTACGCACCTGGAGATGACATAAACACAAAATTTCTGCTGCAGTAAAACCAAGCCTAAAGTAGTTCACGATTGCTTCTATTGCGTCCTATCGCTTGATTCACAGGAGAATATTGTGGTAAAATAGCCTTAACAGTTGCTATTTGTAATATACAAATACAAAATAATAGAAGCATGGTTATTCCTTTCGAAAACACCTATAAGGCTAGTTCCTTCTCGTGAATCTGAAAAGTCGCGATAAAAGTCGCGAAAAAAGTCGCGAAAAAGTCGCGAAAAAAGTCGCGAAAAAAGTCGCGAAAAAAGTCGCGAAAAAATAAAAAGTAGCGAAAAAAGTCGCGAAAATAAAAAAAGTGTTTATGTCATCTCTGAGCCACCGTAGCCAAGTACTAAGTTGTTTCGCGCTCTCTTTAGTCCACCCTGCCGTCTTTCCGTGTATGCAAAATCTAGCTTTGTCATCGCTGTTATTTCCTCACAGTCTGCTTTATGTTTAAAAACAACGTATATCGCTACTAGATAATGTTTTCCAATTTCACTTAACAAGTTCGCTGGCATGTCGGCAGCGTATGACAATGGTCAGGCTTCATAAATTATAGCCTTCGTAGTGATACGTAGAATTTTAAATAAGATGGCAATACGTTTTACACTAGAAATCTACGTAAAACACAAGAAGTACTTACCCTAACAGAGTTCTCTGTTTTCTGAGTATTTTGTTTTGTTTCTTCAAGGGAATTTTCCTCTGAATTTCCTAAAATATCTCCACTCCTTGAAAACGGGGTTTTTAACCCCGGATATTTATCCCAATTGTATAGAAAAAGCCTGGTTACAAAGTTTTGAGCGTTTTTGACGAAAATTTCTCGATAATCTAAAAAATCTCCTCTTAAACAGACAACGTTAGTAGTGTATAAGTGCCGGTTCTGGGACAGCTGAGCCAGACTTGGTGGCGCCATTAATAAAAGGGGGTTTGTCTAGCCTCGGCCTCGGTTCGCCTTGGTTCAAGATGGCCGCCATTTCCCAAAAGAAATTTTTAAAAACCCCCCTCCTGAATTTTTCAAAAAAATTTGAATCCTTTTGAAAAGATTTTGGCAACCAAAATTCCCCCCTCCTGAATTTTTCAAAAAAGATTTGAAAAAAACATTTTTTCAAGATTTGGTTTCTCACTTCGTTCGCCTCGTCTTCGCCTCGGTCCGAAGGATTTTGCCGAAGGGGTTTTGGAAGGGGTTGGTGAAGAATTGGATTTTTTTGTTTTAAAACCAAAAAAAAAAAAAAATAAAATGCCCAAAATGAAGAGAAATGTATACGTTTTCAAAACACCACAAACTTTTTCTTACCTTTGTGCGGAATGTCAACTTAAAGTACAGACAAAAACAGCACTAAAACTACATAAAAAGGTTGTTCATGGAAAAACTTTAGGCAAATTTTTAGCAAGGTGCCCCAAATGTCCAAAAACCTTTATTACAAAAGAGGAACTAGATACCCATTGCAATGCCCATATAAAAAGAGTAAAACTCCGGAAATCCTAAACCCAAAAAATTCAAATTTCTTATTTTAAAAATAAGAAATTTAAACCATAAATAAACAATGAGTTACTTCTATGGTTATGGCAGACGCCAGCATATTGCTAAACATGATGATACAGAAAAGAGAATTAAAGACATTGAAAAGAAAATAAAACATCTGGGTGTGGAAGGAAATTACAAAACTGTTTTTGATATTAACTTAACAACCGCTGATAAAACCTTTGAGACTGTTAACGGTGAAAAAAGGATAATTCAAGCACGGAGTGGAAAATCTGTTTTATGGCAGGATGATAAAACCAAGGCTCCAACATTTGGTTCAGATGCCATTGGTCCAGGTAAAGATTACATTGAGAACAAGGGAGGCAACTACATGTGTTTTTGTAACACTGAAATGCAGTTTAATGATGTTTCTGTTTTTGTTGTTTGCACGGTAGTAGATACATCGGTTTCTAACGATTGGTGTTATCTTATTGGGAATGATAATGGTAATTATGATAAATATGTTAGCTTTAAATCATACTCTTACTCCAAATTAATAATTAGTGGTTTAAGATCTGTTGGAAAGAAAACCGTAGATATTGTTGGTCCTCACAGCATTCTTAGCAAACACATTATATCATGCCATTGGTTGGGAACTGGAGGCAGTATATATTTAAATGGTAAAAAGTTGTCAGGATCAGAATTCAAATCGGATTTAGCAGATATAGGTAGTCCATTTGGATCTATATTTTTAAATAAAAGATTGAGTGGAACCCCTTTAGATGGTAACCAACTGAAAGGAAAAATATATGGGTTTAAAATTATTCATGGACCATTACTTCCAACTGAGATTGTAAAAATTAATAAGGATATGATGAAAGAATATGGAAACTTTATATAAATAAACATGAGTTATTACTATGGATATTATGAAGATTTAGATTTACCCAGTTATGGAAAGGATGGAGAACAGGGACCCCAAGGTGATATAGGACCCCAAGGTGATACAGGACCTCAAGGATCTCAAGGTTTAGCAGGTCCAAAAGGAGACAAAGGAGACAAAGGTTTAACAGGTTCTAAAGGATCCCAAGGAGACAGAGGAACCCAAGGATCCCAAGGTTTAGCAGGACCTCAGGGGTCCAAAGGATCCCAAGGTTCTAAAGGAGACAAAGGAGATACTGGTAACACAGGACCCCAAGGTTTAACAGGTTCAAAAGGATCCCAAGGAAACAGAGGAGCCCAAGGACCCCAAGGTGTAGCAGGACCTCAGGGGTCCAAAGGATCCCAAGGTTCCAAAGGAGACAAAGGAGACAAAGGAGACAGAGGTTTAACAGGTGCATCTGCCCAACAAAAAGGAGACAAAGGAGATAAAGGAGACAAAGGAGATAAAGGAGACAAAGGGGACAAAGGAGACAAAGGACTAACAGGTACCAAAGGAGACAAAGGAGACCATGGTATTAGAGGACTTCAAGGACTCAAAGGAGACAAAGGAGACAGGGGTTTAGCAGGTGTAACAGGTGTAGCAGGTTCCAAAGGAGACAAAGGAGACCATGGAACCCAAGGTTCCAAAGGTGCCAAAGGAGACAAAGGAGACAAAGGAGACAAAGGTATGGCAGGTTCAACAGCTCAAAAAGGAGACAAAGGAGATCCTGGTGATGATGGAGCAAAAGGAAACAAAGGTAACACTGGGGCAACAGGTCCACAGGGTCCACAAGGTCCACAAGGTCCACAAGGAGCCCAAGGACACCAAGGATCCAAAGGAGACACTGGTAATTCAGGTTTACAAGGACCCAAAGGACCCCAAGGAACCAAAGGAGATAAAGGAGACAAAGGAGACAAAGGAGATCAAGGAGACCAAGGACCTCAGGGACTGCCAGGAGGAAAAGGATCAACCGGACTAAGAGGACTTAGAGGATTAAGAGGTGTTACTGGAGCCACAGGACAAGCTGGAAATTTTACACAGGTAATAAAGTACAAAAAAGATAGTGGAAAAACATCCCATAAAGCAGGCAGTTGGGATAACAGTAGTAATAACAGTACTTTGGTATCATTTACATCAAACCATGATTCTGGAAAATATTTAATAAAATATTGGTTTACACTACAACCAGATGGTCATAAAATAGATAAACAAAGCAAAAAATCTTCATGGTGGGATGGTTCTACTTATAATGCATATTTTGATCTAAAAACAAACCTTTACCACGGAGATATTACAAAAAGATCAAACAAACTTGCGGATTTGGAAGCTGTAACCATGGGGAGAACATATAACGAAACACACCCCCACCATATATTTTGCGAAGGCATTGCAACCATAATAAAGGGAAACCAAATATCTTTGCATAGCTATTCTGGTTCGGTTGGAGATGACTATACCTTCCTGTTTTTCAATGTGTGGGATGTTGAAATTAACCTGCTTAAGATTAATTAATAAAATGGATAAAAAAGAATTTTCAGAAGTTTTAACCAAAGTATGCAAATTTGGACACCAATGTGTTTTGGTTAAGGCTGTTCTTAAAACAGCAACAGACAACTCCATAGAAGACATATATTACAACATAAGCCATAAAAATATCTGTAATTATTTACATCCCAATGAAGACCCAATAAAAATGCTAACACGGATAGGTATATATGATACTGTGTACTAAAGTAACTTCTAAACTAGTTGTTAAACAAATTTAAACTAGTTGTTAAACAAATTTAAACTAGTTGTTGAACAAATTTAAACTAGTTGTTAAACAAATTTAAACTAGTTGTTAAACAAATTTTAAACAAATTTAAAACAAATATAAATGGAAGCAGAACAAAGTAAACAAAGTGAAGAAAAACAAACTATTACAAAAACCCCTCCACCTGTCCACATTAAAAATCCAAAAAGAGTTGCCCAAGGAAAAAAACTGGCTGCAATAAGTAGGGCCGCAAAACTAAAGAAAAAACAACAGTTGGAGACAATCCCAGAAGAAGCCGAAAAAATGTCCCCAACATCTTTAATAACATTTACTGGAACAATACTTGGAACTTGTTGTACACTCCTACTAACCTATATTGCATACAGTAATTGGGGAAAAAAGGATCCAGACTGCAAGGACCCTGGAGACGGAGTCGACAAAATTCCTAGGGTAAAAACAGTTTACAAAGACCTTTCCCAATATGATCTTTAAATAAAAAAATTTTACAAAGACCTTTTCCATCTTTAAAAATGAAATCCTATCCATAACAGGATAGGAATTCAATAAAAAATATGATCGTAAACAGTTATGCAACCGAATGTGTTTTTAAGAGTAAAACCTGGTTTAACATTGGAAAACTTATACACCTTATTTCAGAAGGAAGCAATGATGGATACAAACTCTGGTTGTTATATAGTAAATATGATCTAAACTATGATGAAGACTATTGTTACCATATTTGGTCAATTTTTGATGATGAAAACTAAACAAATTTTTGGGTATAATAAATGAATACCGAAAGAGAAGTTAAACTAATTCCTGGTTATAACCGTTTACACAAAAGTTCAATAACCGGAGAACGAGCCCGAAATGTAATTACTTTCAACCCTAATTCGGCTAATGAAGGAGAAGTAATTTACATACACATTCCAAAACTTAAACCCGGAACAACCTTAGTTCCTGACAAGATGTTTCTTCTGTTTGACTTTAAAAACAAAAATACCAAGTCGTGGTTTAATAACAATCTTGCAAAACAGCTACAAGAACGACTGGAAGTTAGATTTGCAGGTGAAAAAGTTTATGACAACACAGGAGAAAGTCTTCTTGGAACATATAAGGACTTGTGGATGGACAAACACGAGAGAGCCAATATGGTTGAAGATGGCATTGCCACAGAAAACCAAAGAAAACTTATTTCAAAATCTGATGATGCCCCTTCCGACTCATATGCAGCTGTTTATGGAACAAAACAGCGAATCCAGTTGGGTAAAATTTTAAAGGATCATGGGTTATATGCCCCCCACAGCATGGCAAATGACTTACAATATATTATTACATTGCCAAAAGGAGTTAGCATTATGAAAGCCCAAAGTAGTCAATCTGTGGCTGGTTACTCACTTGAAAACATCGAACTTGAGTATGAAACCATTACAAACTTTTCCCTAGTTAAGGAAATAGAATCTTCCTACCAAGTGGGTCGAGCCCTTTCCTTTGAACATGTAACTTTGATGAAAACCTCACCATGGGCAAGAGCAACAACTTTAATCAATGAAACCATTAATTTACCAAGAAAGAGCATGAAGGCTGTTGTAATGTTGTTTACAAAAGCATCCAGAAGTGGATCAGAAGAGTTTGTTTACCCAAACATTGAGAGGGTGAAAATTACTATTGAGGGGGTTCCAAACAGCATATATTCCCAAGGAATTCCAAAACGGAGGTTGTTTGAAGAGGCTGAAAGACTTTTCAGACAAACAGATTACCCAACTATCCAAGCTGAGGAGTTCTTTACGGATGATCAGTTTGCACTTGTTGTAGATCTTCGTTCGATCAATGACAACGATGTTTATGGAGATGGCACCAAACTTTTAACAACACAGTCCGGAATCATGCTGGAGATCCAGAAAAAGGCGACAACAACTGATCTTAAATGCCATATTTTCATCCTTTCAGATGGATTATTAAAAGTCCAAGGAGGAGCATTCCAAAGTGTAAATTACTAAAATAAAAATGGAACCCCCAAACACCATTAAACCATTTAATATGATCATTGTTGGGATGACAAGTTGTGGGAAAACCCACTATTTGCTAAAAATGTTGTCTGAAACACCAAAAAAATTTGAAAATATATTTTTAATTTGTCCTACTTTTGAATGGAACAAAACATATCTTGAATGGGAACACCTCAATGACCCAAGATTTTTTGTTATTCCTTGCGACCAAGACGAGTCCGAAGATTTTTTAAAATATGTAGTTGACTACTGTAAAGGAAGACCAAGCCTAATTATTTTGGATGACTGTGCTTCAGGACAAACTGTTAAAAACAGGACCAGTGAATTGGTTAAACTTGGTTTTGGTGCTCGACATATGGATATTAGTACAATAGTTGTTACCCAACAACTAACCAGCATTGCGAAACCATATCGGGAAAATATTTCCAAACTGGTTACATTTTATAACCCAAACAGAAAAGACATGCAGGTTATCTTAGATGACTATTTGGATATACCAAAAGAAGAAGAAAAAAAAATTAAAGAAATATTAAAATCCCAAAAATATTCAAGACTAGAAATTAACCTGGTTTACCCATACCTTTACCAAATTATTTTTGGGGATACAATAAATGAGGAACCTAAGAATTTTGCTTAAAAATGGAGAGACAACTGTTAAATTCGAAGATCCTTTAATCATTGAAGACACTAAAATGATAGTAAAAAATGCAACAGTGTTTTGGAACTTTAACAACATAACAAGTCCAACACATATTATGCATGGAACAAAACAAATTAGTTTCAACAATGGTTATTGGACTATTGGCATGATTATGGTAAGATTAAAGGATAACGGTATAAAAACTGAATTACTTCCTTTTAGCTGTAAAATTAGATTATTTCCAACAGAGAACCTTTCCCTACTTAAACTTGGTCCTTTGCTAGGATATCCAGAAACAACAATAATTAAAAAAGGAGCAAACCTAGTCAGTCCAAACACAGCTAACATAAATCTTGGAATGAGATTTATATGCATAACTTGCAACATGATTGATGGAACAAAAACTTCATTTTCTGGAAAGCGGGATAGAACTGCAGCAGTTCTTCCAATTACAACAAAACAAATATTGAAGGGTTCTGTTGAAAAGTTTGATAACATTAATTCTGTAGCCATGTTAGACAATGGTATTTACAACGAACTTAAATTTAAAATTGACAAAAATGTTGGCGACATTCTTCTTGAAATCTTTTTATGTCCAAAAAATTTTGAAATATGAGAAAAAATTAAACTATAATAAAAGACATGATTACCAATACTGACCAAAATTTAAAAACCATTAAAGAGGCAATAAACGAATTGGTAAACTTAGAAGTAACTTTAAATAATGAAAATGACCAAAATTCAAAAAACTTAAAAGTGGCGTTAAATGACTTAATAGCAGCCCTTAAGAACTTTGTAAAATTAATAGAAATTTCGTAAATCTTCTAAAAATTAATTGGATCCTTAGTTTCTAATAATATTTTGTAGTTTTTAAAACTACAAAATTTTTTACCCTTAATAAATGAATAAGAACGAAGTTTTAAATGATTTGTATCAAGCAGCATTAATTACAGTTGCAGCTGTTGGAACAAGCATGGTTTTCAAAAAGGTATTAGGTCAATCACTGGCGGCACCAGCTAGTCTTAAAGAAACAGCCAAACTTGGAGTAGCTGTTTCCGTTGGGCTATTTTCAGTAAAAATGGCACAAGAAAAAGGATACTTGCCCAAAAGTTTGGATCCTGAAAAGAAAGTTTGAATCCTGAAAAGAAAGTTTGAATCCTGAAAAGAAAGTTTGAATCGAAAAATCTTCTTTTAGATTTTAAACTAATATAATAAAACAATGGTAACCAACATTGAATCATTTAATATTAATGATGTCCACTTCCTAAAACCTGAAGAAACATCACTCAACGGAGGAACAGTAAATTTTAAAAGAATAAGCATTAGGGTCAAAGGACCTGATGGAAAACTAAAACCCCTGATAATTAGCACAGACAAATGTTTTTCTTGGGGTCTTCAAAAATGTAATGAAAAGTTTGGGCAAAAAGGGTACACGGTTTCAATAGTTCTCAAAAACAAAGATGAAGATGGAAACCTAAACCCAACCCCATACCAGGAAAAGTTTTTGAAAGTGTTTGACCAAATAGTTGAAAAGTGTAAGGATCACTGCGTGGAAAACAGGATGGAACTAGGGAAGTACACCCTTGAAAAACGGGACCTTAAAAAAATAGCAGGGTGTCTATATGTGAAAAAGGAAGTCAAAGACGGGAAATACCTTCCTGTCCCTGGATATCCACCAACATTGTATGCAAAAGTACTTTACAACAAAAAGGAAGACGCTGTAAAAACAAACTTCTACGAAATGGAAGATGTCGAAGACAGCAACGAAGCAGGACAAGAAGTGGATCCATTAACATATTTGAACAAAAGGTGCCATGTACAAGCAGCCATCAAGTTTGACAACATATTTGTTGGAAATGTTGTTTCTATCCAAATTAAAGTTGTTGAAACAAATGTGAAACAGATTGAAAACAACCGGAAAAGACTAATGAGTAGTGGGGTTGCAAAAGCAAGAACCACAAACAAAGTGGTCGAAAAACTTGAAAAAGTTGAAGAATTTTATGAAGACTATGAACCCGAAGATTACTAAAAAGGGTTAAAAAAAAAGGATTAAAAAAAAAAAAGGATTAAAAAAAAAAGGACTAAAAAAAATCTCTTATTATTCAAATAAGAAATTTTAATAAATGGCATCAATGGTAGTAGGAGGATTGTTTAATGCAATTGCCTTTGCAGGTGCTGGATATTTGTTTCAATCATTTAACAAAAATGGTTTTGCCAAAGAGGCAAAAAGACATAATTTGGCAACAGAAGAACTTCAAAAAGCCAAAGAAAAGTTTTTTGAAAAAGAAATTAAAAGGAAGGACAGACAAAGAGAATTACAGGATGAAATAAGGACTGCAACCAACAATATACAAGACACATCAAAAGCATTTGGCGAACTTCAAAGGATTTTACAAGAAATTCCAGTTGAACCAAAACTTGAGGATTTTTACCAACCAAGCGAAGAAATGGAAAAATACCAAATTATTGCTGTAACACTTTCTGGAACAGGTGCTGGATGGTTGTTGTCAAGGATTGTTTAAGGGGATTAACATTGAAATAAAGGTTCTCTATCAGGTTTTGTTTGTTAAAAATTTCATAATTCCTAGTTCAAAAACTAGGAATTAAAAAGAGTTTTTTGAAAAAATGTTTAAGATATTAAATTAAATTTTTTAAGATTTTTTAACATAATATTGAATTCTGTTCTGGGCTCTTCTTTAGCAACTTCAGAATTTAAAATATATTCTATTTTCCCAAAAGATTTTTCTGGATTTTTAAATGGTGGTATTGTCAAAGTTTTCAAAATATCTCTTTGACATATTGCAAGAATGGCATACAATACATGTTTTTTGTTAGGTCGCCTTGTAACCAAACCTTGTCCTTTAAGAATTTCAAAAGATTTTTCAAAATATTCTATAAGTTTTAATACAAGAAATTTTGGTTCTTGTTGGGTTGGTATTGGTTTTTGGGTTGGGCAAATACAAACACACCTGGGTTTGTCGCATTTACACAAACATCTGCAAATACAAGTCAAATGGGTATTTTTCTTTGTTGAGTAAGGGTTAAGGGGAGGTTCTTCTATAGATTCTGGCAACATTTCTAGATACATTTTCTTTAAATTTTTAAGGTCAAGGCTGTCCACCACCCCCTTTTTGGACTTCCATCCCCAATAACTGGGTTTGAGCAATGCTATTTCTTGAACCATTCCACATTCTGAACAAAATTCACCGAGACTATTTTCTTCCAATGGTTGTTTACAACAACGGCTGGTATTAGGACCATTTTTATATCTTTCCAAGAAAAGGTTTAAAGTTGGTGAAATTTTGATGTTAATATTTAACATTTGAGTCATTCCTTTTATTATAATGATATAATTTTAAAAATTAAAAAAACAAGTGTTATGGAAGCTCCAAAAACTTCTGGTAATCTGTTATTATTCCTTGTTATTTCTGGTCTTAACGAGGGTGTAAAATTTCCTTCTTTGTATGTTTTTTTATGGTTTAAAGAAAATTTTGGCAAATTCTTTGTCGAAGGGGTTACCAAAGATTTTTCCAAAGAAGGTTTAAAATTTAAATTTAAATTTTGGTTAAATCCAAGCACCATTTTGTTTGTAGCCATGGTAAGAACATTGTTAAATCCAACCACAGTATTAATTAAAATTTTAAGATCGCTAGGGATTAAAATTAAACCAGGAGACACCGCAAAATTTAAAACAACATTGGTAGACTTTATTGCTTGCCTCATATTACTAATGCTTACAGTAATATCATCTTGTGCTATGGTATCTTCCATTAACTTTTTAAACACCTCTTGTGTTTGTAAACTTTTAGCACCTTGCCCAACAATAACCCACCTTGTTTTTGCCTGGGCCCCCAACACACAGTAAACAAATGATTCTAAGGATTGTTGAAATAACTTTTGACCCAATGGTGTAAGACCATTGCTGTTTTTTGGAACAAAGTGTTTAAAATCATTGGGATGTCTTTGGGAAGTGGATATAAGTTCCTCATATGTGTTTACCCTCCCATAACTTTTTTGTTCCAACTTTACATATCTTACTTCGTATCCAAGGTCCTTCATATCTTGTGTAAAATTTTCGGCACTTTGTGTAGAATTACTTATTTTCTGGATCCAAACATCATTAGGGTTATGTTGTAAAATTTTTATAATATCACTTGTAAGATATCTTTTAAGTTTGTTGGGATGCTTTAAAAATCTTTTAACTTGGTAAACATAATGATAATGGGCAATACTTGTCAAAAAAGGAGACCTAAACCTTTCAAAACCATTTTTAAAATGTTTGTTAGACACCCCACACAAATAGGTTGCAACATAAGAAGCTGCAATGGCTGTAAAATATGGAATTGTAAGAAAGTCATTTAGGTTGGGATTTCTTACCTTTGTGGGTTCTGAAAAAGTTGAGTCTATTGGATCCAAGTCCAAAACAAAATTTTCCTTTTTGTTAACAAATAATATAACTTTGTTTAGGTTCACTGAACATTTTGGTTGTTTTGAAAAACCCTGGACAGTCCCATGAATTCCCCAACCTTTTGGCCAATATAAATATTGTGTGTAATTTTTGTTCCTTTTAAACTCATCACTTTCAATGTCCAATAAAAATTCATTCCTTAAAAAAAATATCTTCTTCTCAAATTTAAATCTTGTTAGATCAGCATTTGGGTAAGTTTTTAAAAACTCTGTCTTAAGGTCCATTTTTTATTTAAATAAAAAAAATGGATGATAAACTTTTACTCATTGACCTTGAACTTCGGGACATATATTACAATCCTGTAACAGGTTACCAATCCATGGAAAAACTTTACAAAACAGCATTAGACCAAAATGTTGAAGGTGTTTCAAGAAAGTTAGTCCGGGAGTGGTTACATAGTCAAAGGGTATTTACATTGCACAAACCTATTAGAAAACCAAGAAGATATCAAAAAACATTTGTTAAAAATCTTGCTGACCAACTCCAAATGGATCTTGTTGATATGGCTAAATTTGGTTCTGAAAATAATGACCAAAAGTGGATATTAACAGGAATAGAAATTTTAAGCAGATTTGGATTTTCAGTTCCAGTCCACAGAAAAAACACAGTGAGTATGGTAGCAGGTGTTTCAAAAATGTTGTCAGAATTTAAGGAAAGATTTGGTAAATATCCAGAAATAGTCCAATTTGATAACGGAAAGGAATTTTACAATGTTGGGGTAAAAACCCTTTTAAAATCTTTTAACATCCACTATTTCTCCACAAGATCAGAACGTAAGGCAGCTGTTGTAGAAAGATTTAACCGGACATTAAAAACCAGGATGTGGAAATATTTTACATTTACAGGAAATAAAAAGTGGTTAAACATCCTTGACAAATTTACTGCAAGTTATAATAACACAAAACATAGCACAATTAAAATGAAACCAAAAGATGTTAATGATGAGAACCAATCCAAAGTTTTTTTTATACTGTATGGAATTCCACCCCTTGAAGGTAGTGTAAAACCTAAATTTAAAACTGGAGATCATGTAAGAATACAAAAATATAGAAAAAATTTTTCAAAAGGATATGATCCAAATTTTACTGATGAAATTTTTACAATATCAGCTGTTTTTAGGGGAAACCCTGTTATGTATAACATTGAAGACAACTTAGGTGAAAATATTTTAGGAAAATTTTACAGTGAGGAACTGGTGAAAGTTATTGGTAAACAACAAGTTAAATAAATGGCTGAATTTAAAAATATGAACCAAGAAGCAGAAGAAGAAGGTTTTGGAGAAGCAGAAACATCCTTCATAGAAGGTGAAGATAAAGATTTCTATAATTCTTTAGCTGCTTCTGCTGATTTTTTTGATGCTGCAGAACTAGATGGTGATTATACAGATTTAAGAAGAAGAATAATTAGAATGACTGAAAAACCAAAAGATGAATCTAACAAAGCATTTGAGGCAAGACTTGATAGATGGATAAAAAAAGTAGCTGCCAAACAAAAAAAATCTGCCACCTTTTAAAAGAAAAAATTTTTAAGAGAAAACCTGGGTATTGTTGTTGATATTAAGGATGGCATTGCAAGCAAAACCTTAATTAAAAAAAGCAAAATATTTGTTGACCCAAACACAAGAAAAGCAGATGGAATCCTTTTTGATGGTGTAAAGGTTATTGTTAGAGAAGGAGACAAATTTGTATTAAACCAAGATAAAAAATTTAAGGAAAAAGTTAAAGAATTTAATAGGTTATTTTTAAGAGCAAAAATTGAACATAAAAACACAGCAGATGGGGTTGCCGAAGAACTTTCAGGACTCCAACCAAAAAATATTAATCCTGAAAATATCACCAACATTCGTAAAAATGTTGCTGAACAGCTGGATGATGAAGTAACAATAGGACTAGATAATATTGAAAACGAAAATGGAGAAAATGTTGGTGATGTCCCCATGCGTAATATTTCAGGAACCATTAATGCTAAACAGCTGGATGCTGTTGAAATTAACCAAAACTATTGGAAAGATAAGGCAGACAAAGAAAAAGATCCAGTAGATAAAAAAAAGTTTAGGGAGGTTGAGGTTGTGTGCAAACTAAGAGCTGAACAACTTAGACTGGAAGCAAACATGGCACCAAAGACTGACTATGTTAAAAATATGCTTAAAGATCATATCCTAACAAAATTCGAAAGGTTTAAAGAATGGGCAAAAGAAAACATGGGTGTAACAGCTGCAATAGCTATTAGTATTGCTGGAATTATAACAACAGTAGTATTGGCTGGAGGAAAAGGAGCATTAGGAAAGGCTTTTGCAAAACTTGCAAAAACTGCTTTACCTATATTGGTCCCAATTTTAAATTTACTTGCAACTGCATTATCTTGGGGGGCAAAAGGAATAGCATGGTTGGCAAAAAATTTGTGGATTCTTGCAATAGGGCTTTCCTATATTGTTTACAAAGAATATAAAGATAAATATGGGAGTAAAACAAAATGAATATGAAGACCTCCAGGAAGCAGAAGGACAAAATTTAAACCTTAGGGAAGAGCTTATCCGGCTTTCTTCCGAAAATAAAATTAAACATTCGGAACCATATCTTAAAAAAGCCTCATTGGTGGCACTTGTAAAAATTAAGCATAATTATGATGGGATACAACAGGATCGTGTAAACACACTGTTAACAAAAACCATTATAACCAAATTTTCAGGATTAATGGAAATTTTGGATCTGATAAAAGATGATGAAAAACTGGATGAAGAATTATTAACAAACAAACTATTTTGCGATGATGTTAAATCCCTTGTAACAAAAATATCGCCCTATATCCCAATGATTGGATTGTTATGTGGTGGGATAATAGTAATTAAACATGTTTGGGACCGGGGCGGTAGCGAAGCCGAAGTGAAAAAACCATCAAATAAAAATGGGGTACAAAATGATCAGGATCCTAGCAAAAATGACGATAGTGGCAATGTTGCTGATTCCAATAACAGTTGAGTTGTTATTGCTTAAATTTTTACTGTTTTCCTAATCTTTTGTTGGATTAGGAAATAAAATGGGAAACTCTAAAAGCAAACCAAAAGAAAAATTTAACAAAAACCATATTACAAAAAAGGGATTCCAATTTGGGATAAGTTTTGGGAAGGAAGATTTGACAATGGAGGGAAATATTCAAATAGGATGGACAAACAAAATAGTAAAAAACTATTCTTGTGTTTTGCAAAGCGAATGCAAAGCGGAAACAAAACCTTCTGAAAATTCTTCACCAAAACCTTCGCCAAAATTTTTGACAACCCCTGAAAAATCTTTTGAAAATTCTTTAGACCCTAAACCAATATAATAAAACAATGGAAATGTTTAAAGAAAGAATGAAGGAAAGAAGAAAATTTAATGACCTCATAAAAAAAATTCGTGAGGAAAACCCTGTTTGCCACCATCCCAGATCAGAGTTAAGAACCCTGGCAAAAAAAATTGGAATAAAGGGGGCTGGCAAAATGAACCTAAAAACACTCTGTGAAAGTCTTAATATTCCATTGGTTAGGAATGAAACCTTTGACAGATGTAACAGAGAGCAAATAAAAAATCCTGTTGAAATAACATTTACAGATTTGGATGGGGGGAAAACAAAATTTCCCAGTATTTACAAAGCAGCATCCTGCCTGAATAAAAATTCTAGTTGTATCCCATTTTACATAAGGAAAGGAACATCCATTCTTTACAGTAGAAAAATACAAACTGTTAGTCGGAGTGTATAATAAAGGAAAAAAACAAAAAAAATTTGTTTTCCATAGTTTCGAATACAGAGTTGTTCATTAACTTGAAAAAGTTTTTTCCAAAGCTGTTTGGTGCCGGCTGTTCTTAACCTTCCCATTCTTCAAATTTCCTATAAAATTTATAGGAAATTTTAAAAAGACTCAAACTTCAACAGGATATTTGAAAAAAGAAGCAAAAAACAGTATATTTTAAAAAAGGAAGTATAATGGTTGTTTGGATCCTTTATTAATAAACTTTTTTAATAATTTTTTTAAATCGATTTTTTTTTTAGTATTTTAATAATTTTTTTAACACTATAATAAATGGAAACTGACACTAAACTTTTAAAAAAACGGGAAAATGCCCGTCTCAGAAAACAACGGCAACGACAAAGAGACCGAAAAATGGAGCCGTTTAAACCTGAAAGGCTTGCTAAACTTCAACAGGAAAAGGAGTTTAAAGCACATAAAAAAGAAGCCAAAAAACAGGTACAGATTGTCAGAAAAGAAGCTAAAAAACAGGAACAGATTGCCAGAAAAGAAGCCAAAAAACAGGAACAGATTGCCAGAAAAGAGGCTAGAAAAGAAGAGAAAAGACAAAAAATATTAAAAGATTTTAAAAAATGGAAAGGATCTGTTAAAACCGCCAAAACTAGGCAGGTTCTCGGTAACAAACTGGGAAAGATTTTTAACAGAAAAACAAGGGCCTTCAAAAAACTTAGGGAAACAGAGCCAAAACTTATTAGAGATTTCGCTAATGGGAAAGCAGCTCTGTATGAAATTTCAGGACAAGGATTTAAAGATCCTGCGATATTCTTAGAGAAAACAACACCAACCGTTGAAAACTTAATTAACAGTGTTGAAAACTCAAAGAAAGTAAAAACAACCCTTGTGTGTAATCTTGTTCACTATGATTATGAGGCTGGATGGGAAGATGTTGAAGAGTTCTATTTCACCTCTCATATGAAAGCAATGACAACAAAGGAAGATGTCAAAGAACTTTATGAGCTGTCAAAAAAAGAGATGCTAGAAAATTTGGCAGCCCATCAAAAAAAGGGATCTGGATGGGCAATAAGATCTGTGGAAAGTCTACATATTTCAATAACAAAATACAAACCTTTAAATGGAAAGGGTTTCAAAGCTCTTCCAAAAGTCATTCAAAACAAAAAAGCTATCATTAACCCCCAAAACAAGAATGAAAACTGTTTTCTATATGCTGTTGCAATAGCTGAGATGGTAAAAAAAGATCCAGGGAAACCCCATTTAGAAAGAGCTGGTGAAGATGTTCAAACACAGGCAAAAAAGTATAATATTGAAGGACTTGAATTTCCTCTTAAAATTAAGGACATCTCCAAATTTGAAAAGATGAATGAGATGAATGTAAATGTCTTTAGCTGGGATGGTGAGATTGGAAAGACTTTTCAAATGCAGTTAAGTAGGGGCAACTATTCAAATGGTGTAGACCTATTCTGGCATAATAACCATTACAGCACCATTAAATGTAAAAGTAGGCTGTTTTCAAGTCAGATTGATAACCATCAAAAGAAAAAGTTTTTCTGCAACTTTTGTTTAAACCCGTTCAGAAATGAGAAGAACAGAGATGAACATGTGTTGATATGTCAAAAATTTGATGCTCAAATCCAACAATATCCTACAAAAGGTAAGAATGATATCAAGGGGTGGAGTAAGAAGGATTATAAGAAAATGCAAGATGTTCCCTTTATCATTGTAGCTGATTTTGAGTGTATGTTAAAACCACTAAAAACAGAAGAACAAGATGAGACCAAGAGTTTCACCAAAAAATACCAGAAACACATTCCTAGTGGATATTGTTTTATAATTATATGCTCGGATCCAACTATCTTTCCAGGAAAAGTTGTAAGATATACAAGAAAATATGAGCATGAAAATATTGGTAAAATGTTCATTGAAGCTTTGGAATCCGAGGCAAAGGAAATCTGGGAAACCTATATGAAAACTCCAAAGCCAATTATCATGAGTGAGAAGGAAGAAAAAGAATTCCAATTAGCTAAAGACTGTTATGTCTGTGGAGAAGACCTTGGAGAAGATAGGGTTAGGGATCATGACCATCTCAATGGAAAATACAGAGGAGCTGCCCATAACAGCTGTAATTATTCAATGGGTAGTGCAAGACATATCCCTGTGTTGGCTCATAATTTGGCAAACTATGATGCTCACCATATCGTTGAAAGTTTGGGAATAACAGAAGGACCCATTAGTTGCATACCAAAGACAGATGAAGAATATATTAGCTTTAGCAAAAAACTTTGGATGAAAGGTGGTTGGCATAAAAAACCATTACCTAATGGAGAGTTTAAAAGAAAGTGGGTTCCTCTTGAACTGAGATTCCTGGATTCATTAAAATTCATGGCAAGTTCATTGGACTCACTTGTTAAGAACCTGGATTCATCAGCTTTTGTGTACACAGAAAGTGGGTTCAAAAATATTTCAAAGAAGAACCTTGACCTGCTAAAGAAAAAAGGTGTGTTCCCATATGAATTCATGACAGATCTGAAAAAGCTGGACTACCCACAACTACCACCAAAAAAAGAATTCTATTCAAAACTGAATGGAACACATATCTCAGACGAGGATTTCAGCCATGCCAAAAATGTTTGGGAAGCCTTTGGATGCAAGACAATGAGAGACTATCATGATTTATACTTAAAACTTGATGTTGTTCTTTTAGGAGATGTTATCCAAAATTTTAGGAAGACATGTAAAAAGACTTATGGACTTGATCCAATGTGGTTCTACACAAGTCCTGGTCTGGCTGATGCTTCCCTAATGAAAATGACCTGTCAAGAGTTGGAACTATTAACAGACCCAAACATGCACTTATTCTTTGAAAATGGTATCCGTGGTGGAATGTCATTAATTACTCATCGGCATGCCAAGGCTAGCAATAAGTATATGGAAGATTATAACCCTGATCAGGAGAGTGTATTCATTTCATATTTAGACAAAAACAACCTGTATGGAAAGGCAATGTCAAAACCTCTTCCAATAGGAAAGTTTGAGTGGATCCCAGAAAAAGACCTAATGAACTGGGACAAGTACCTTGTGGAAACCAAAGATGGGGAAGAGGGAATAGGTTGCTTTCTGGAAGTGGATTTGGAGTATCCGAAAGAATTACATGATCTCCACAACGAACTTCCATTTGCAGCTGAGAGGGTCAAAATAGATGGTGTTGAGAAACTGTTGCCAAATCTCAACGACAAGGAAAAGTATATTCTTCACTACCAAGCATTAAACCAGTGTTTGGAACATGGGTTGAAACTCAAAAAAATCCATAGGGGAATTTCATTTGTGGAAAAGGCTTGGATGAAACCCTATATTGACCTTAACACAAGGTTAAGGACAGCGGCAACCAATGACTTTGACAAAGATTTTTACAAGTTGATGAACAACTCTGTCTTTGGCAAGACGATGGAGAATGTTCGCAATAGAGTGGATATCAGACTGATATCATTTGCTGATCAGCTTGAAAAACTTGCAAGAAAGCCAAATTACAAGTCAATAAACATATTTGATGAAAATTTGGGTGCTGTCCATATGAGGAAAACAAGGGTCAAATTAAACAAGCCAATCTTTACAGGGGCTACCATCTTGGATATAAGCAAGATCTCCATGTATGATTTTCACTATGGTTATATAAAACCAAAATATGAAAACAAGGCTCAACTGTTGTTTACGGATACGGATTCCCTCTGTTACAAGATCAGAACAGATGATATCTTTAAAGATATTTCAAAAGATGTTAATACCCACTTTGATACCAGTAATTTTGGAAAGTCTCACCCAAGTGGAATTAAATGTGGGGTCAATAAGAAAGTCCTCGGGATCATGAAGTTCGAAACTGGATCAGAGCAAATTGGAGAGTTTGTTGGATTAAGACCCAAGGCATATGCCATTAAGATGGCTAAGAAACTGAACCTCAGAACTGGGTCAATGGAAAGCATAGAGGAAAAGAAATGCAAGGGGATCAAGAAAAGTGTTATCAATAATGATATTAAATTTGAGGATTACAAGGATTGTCTGTTTTCAGGAAAAAACCTGATGAGAGGAATGAATACCTTCAGATCTTATCAACATAAAATCCATACCATCCATGTAAACAAGATTGCTCTCAATGCGGCTGATGATAAGAGAGTTATCGGAAAAGATGGAATTTCCACCTTGGCGATTGGACATTTTAGAACTAAAAATGTTTAAAATAGTGTTTAAGATTTGTATTCAAAAAAGAATACAAATTTTTAGTTTTTAAAACAAAAATTTAATTTTTTGGGTTTAGGATCTTCTTTGGACTTTTAATCTTTTTGTATGTGCATCTTTATGATCATCTAGTTCCTTTTTTGTATTAAAGGTTTTGAAGCATTTTGGACATATTAAATCTATATCTTTGTTTTGTAAGGTTTCTCCATGGACAGCCTTTTGATGTAGTCTTATTGCTGTTTTTGAGTTTGTTTTAAAGTTGCAGGGAACACATAAATACCTATTACCTGGTGATAAAGTATAAACATAAGTACTTTCTTTTCTAGGCATTCTCTTTTATTTTATTTTATTTTCTTTGGTCTTTAAAACAAGAATTACGATTTTAATAAATGGCATATCTAATGGAACAGATAAGAAAAACTGTATTTGCTATTAAAAAACTTATAACATACAAAGGAACAGAAAAATACGGAACTGAAAAGAACAAACCAATGTATGAACCCCTTCTTAAGTCTTCTGGAAACCCTTCGGAAAACCCTTAGGAAAACCCCTTCGGCAAATAGTTTTTCAAAAGGATTCAAATCTTTTTTGAAAAATTCAGGAGGGGGGAATTTTGGTTGCCAAAATCTTTTCAAAAGGATTCAAATTTTTTTGAAAAATTCAGGAGGGGGGTTTTTAAAAATTTCTTTTGGGAAATGGCGGCCATCTTGAACCAAGGCGAACCGAGGCCGAGGCTAGACAAACCCCCTTTTATTAATGGCGCCACCAAGTCTGGCTCAGCTGTCCCAGAACCGGCACTTATACACTACTAACGTTTCAGTTGAAAATTTGGAAATACAACCAAAAATTCCCCAAAGCCCATGAGTATTTTATGATAATATAAGTTAAGGTGCATGCAATGCTAATGAAAAACATCACGTCTACATAAGCTTATAAAGGTAGTGTTTTAAGTTAGCTTTAGTTAAGCTGATTTATGGTTTGGACGAGCAAAGGGAAAGCACAAAAACGTGAAGCTGTATATTGTTTAGGTTAAGCGAAAAGTTGAAAACAACAAGAATCCTACCGTTAACTTTAAAACACAGAGTGACTACAAACACTGGAATTCAGATCGTGTTTTGGTTTACCATACGGCGTTTGGTTTATTGGTTTCTCTTCAAGATATATTAAACGGGTTGTTTGTATCCTTCTTTTCTTCTTCCTTCTTTTCTTCGTGCTCCATTTCGTTTCGTTTAAATAAACGAAAGCAAAATACTATTTGTTTGAGAGTTTATACTTTATAGTTTTCTTCGTCGCTAGTCACCAGTATCCAACAATTCTTACCGCGTGACACCTTACCAAGGACTAAATATATAAATATTCAAATCACTCAAAATCCCCTCCTTGCTTTTTCTACACGCGTATAAAATGACTCCACGCGTGTCGAGATTAGCACCCTCACCGGGCTCCGGGCCTTCGGCCCTACGCCAGGGCTCGGGGATAAGGATATAAAATAATGACGTAACTTCGGAAATCAGTCGGAGAGCTATCGGATATGACGTGTTGAAAACCGGGAGGTTGAGTAACAGATAGGTTTGGGGGTTGGATAAAAGTTAGGGTTACTACGTTCCAAAGGAGCCTGAGAAATGATGACATATGCATAAATAATGAGATTAGGGTTAGACGGTCTCAAAGGAGCCTGAGAATGTATAATACTAGAAATTACTATCGCAAGTGACGTGCTGCTTCAAATGGGACAAAAACCTTTAGCCTACTCCACAGGCAATGCAGTCTATGCAGTCTGTGGCCAATGTGACAACCCCCTGCCCACTCAGCCCGAATTTGCCCACTCCACCAAAGGTTGCCCACTCCACCCAAGTTTTTCTCACCTCGTCACCATAAGAGCCCGCAGAGTTGCTTGCGAAGGAGAGCGGAAAGTTCAAAAATGTAATATTAATTACGATAGACAGAGTATTTACACATTTCTTGTATATTTTTTAATTATAAAATTGAGAACTACAAGTTACTATAACTTATCGCTTGACATGATATGGCAAGGGTTTTGACAAGATATACACAAAATTTAATAATATACAAATATTAAATAATCATGCCTCTTGTTCTATTAATGCTGTGGCGAAACTGTCAATGCAATTCCAAGTGCTTATTAAAATATGTTTTGACAAATCTAGAGTTTTTATAAAATTATACAGTAGTGTAGTGTAGTATTGAGCCCATCAGATTATTTTGCAGAACTTGTATAAGTCAAAATACACACACGTAAATAGTAGCGTCTAATCAGAATGCTGATCAGTGCAAACGTAATGAACCCACACCAATATACACCTCAAAATAGAAGGAAACAACCGTGAAATCTCCTACCAAGAAACACAGTTGTCAGTTGTACAAACTGATATCTTACCTCGATAAGATAAACTCTCCTAACCGAAATTGTAAAGATAGTTCACAAGTGTGTTCAGATAAATCGTTCAGACACGACAGGTTGACCATCGCGCGCCGTCGTAGTGATGACCAACTTCAAACGTACATGCAATTTAACAGAGCAAATCCTTCTGGCGTATGTGATGTAAGTTGTAGGAAGAAACTTCCTACGTCACAAAACGTCCTAAAACGGTCAACATTCTTACATCTCCAAATCGAGATCTCGTTGACTATATATAGCTCGGCAAAGAGGTCTGGATACGAGACACAGACACCCATGTCAAGATTTGTTTGCTGCTTTCGGCAGCAATAATAAGTTGAATAATTAAGGAGGCGGCACCCTTTGGGGTCTATAGTGGGGTGTATCACTACTGGTCTTACATAACGAACGTAGTCGTCGACAATTCCCTGGCTGATTTTGTCAAAATATAGGGAATTGAACCCGTACTTTTTCCCTGTTTTAAATCTAGTCTGGTCAACCATCCCGCCATTCATTTTAGCGCTTTCAAACATGTTAGCGGTCAAGTGTAGGTAGGTCATCGGTCGACATCCCTTTACCTTAACAAATATAAACAGCGCGAGGAATCGCGTTGCAAATGTCAAGTTTGTTGAACTTACAAGAGTCGATCGTTTCTTACAATCTTCCAAAATCTCCTTGTAACGACCAATGTGAAAGGGGATCACCGTCTGCAACTCGCTCAAGGAAGCCCAGCTTCGTCTAGACTCGAGCGTTTCAATATCAAGGTCGGTGGTCCAGTGCGATCGCATTTGTTTTGCCAGGCACTTCTTCGCCCGTTTTATGTAAACTTCTGTTACCGAAAAATTCTGTAGCACGGATCCCGGCGGGGAATTAAACCTACGAAAATCGAGAAGTTCCGAAAAACTTGATACGTTGCCTAGTTGACGAGATTGACCCATTTTCCAGGACAACTGGAGATGGTCAAGGAAATCGGTTAGGAGTTTGGAAGAGCCGAGAAAGTAATCGATGATTTGTACAGTCGACAGAACGGTCGATTCGTCTTCTTTCGACTGTAAACAGCAAAATAAAATGAATTTTAAGGGCTCGCGTGTCCGAGATGTCCGCTTGCTTTTCGGCTTTGCCTCCACCTGCAGTACTCTGTAACCAAAGCGAAAAGTGAGGTAGTGTCAGTTTGTTCCTCGTCGACTTAACCTCGGTCTTTTCTTTCAGTTGACTTGACACGATTTGTGGTTTCTCGTCGAAGTATTTATACCACGGATGTTTCACATTTACATGCTTTCGACAGCCTCGTCGACTTGCCAAACCAGGATGATCGTATACCGGAACGGGACACCGATCTGGGGCTATTTACATGTACCGGGCTAGCCCGGTTAACCGGCCTCACGCGATTGATTAGAATCTTTCCTCGGCCGCAAATGGAGATTTGAACTAATGTTAAGATTTATTTACATCTAAACTAAACCAATTCTTCTTTGTAAATTTAGTTTATGCGAGTTTTAAAACCACAGTAAGATCCTAATCAATCGCGTGAGCCAGGTTAACCGGGCTAGTCCGGCTCATGTAAACAAGCCCTAAGCCGTGCTCGTCCTTTTCGACATGGAGTCTTCGCGGTTTGTTGAAAGCCCCTGTCAAGGACTTCTAATCAACAGCAACATGTACCCGTAGCGTATAACAGTTAACTGAATTCGTTGGGAAGAGGAATGACGTCTGTTTTTCCAGCACAATCTTAAATATTTTACACCCACGATCGTTGCCAATTAATTTCCGTGTGGGACTTTTCGATTTAACAAATTTGATAAGCAAGCGTACATGTCACTCGACTACAATGCAAGGGTCCCATGCATGTATATCAACCGAGCTCTATCCGCTACGACAATGGGAACAAATAGTTTCACAATTTACAAATTTAATTACTTCTTCCTACACGGGACTTTTCAAGAGCAATTTACATGCTAAATATCAAGTGTCAGAGTCGAAGGCATATTAAAGGCGCACTGGCAGCCGCCTTACGACACATTTATGACACACATGTCATACCCAGCCTAGTTGCTTAATCGAATCTCATCTTTAGCTGCATTGCATCAACGAAACTGCATGTTCACGTGAGTGACATGTTTTTTTTTAGTTAAAATTGGAATCTGAAAGACGAAAAACACCCAGGAACGGATATACCAGCTATGGTAGCCGGTAATCTATAATAAATTAGGTTTATGCAAATGACCTGAAACTTATTTTATATTCACAACCACGGGCTGTGGGCTACCCAATATAAACCTATTAAAATCCACGGGCTACCGACGGGCTACCACGGACTACCACACGGGCTACCGAGCTCTATGATAATCTGAATAAATTAATCATCTAATCTAATCATCTAATCTAATCTATTCATCTAATCTAATCACCTAATCTAATCATCTAATGCAATTATCTAATGTAATCATCTAATCTAATCACCTAATCTAATCTATTCATCTAATCTAATCACCTAATCTAATCATCTAATGTAATCATCTAATGTAATCATCTAATGTAATCATCTAATATAATCATCTAATCTAATCATTGAATCAAATAATCTCATCTCATCTATTGGATTAGATGACTTGATTAGGTGATTACATTAGATTATTCAATTCTAATCTAATCTAATCTAATCTAATCTAATCTAATCTAATCTAATCTAATCTAATCTAATCTAATCTAATCTAATCTAATCTAATCTAATCTAATCTAATCTAATCTAATCTAATCTAATCTAATCTAATCTAATCTAATCTAATCTAATCTAATCTAATCTAATCTAATCTAATCTAATCTAATCTAATCTAATCTAATCTAATCTAATCTAATCTAATCTAATCTAATCTAATCTAATCTAATCTAATCTAATCTAATCTAATCTAATCTAATCTAATCTAATCTAATCTAATCTAATCTAATCTAATCTAATCTAAATAATCTAATCTAATCTAATCTAATCTAATCTAATCTAATCTAATCTAATCTAATCTAATCTAATCTAATCTAATCTAATCTAATCTAATCTAATCTAATCTAATCTAATCTAATCTAATCTAATCTAATCTAATCTAATCTAATCTAATCTAATCTAATCTAATCTAATCTAATCTAATCTAATCTAATCTAATCTAATCTAATCTAATCTAATCTAATCTAATCTAATCTAATCTAATCTAATCTAATCTAATCTAATCTAATCTAATCTAATCTAATCTAATCTAATCTAATCTAATCTAATCTAATCTAATCTAATCTAATCTAATCTAATCTAATCTAATCTAATCTAATCTAATCTAATCTAATCTAATCTAATCTAATCTAATCTAATCTAATCTAATCTAATCTAATCTAATCTAATCTAATCTAATCTAATCTAATCTAATCTAATCTAATCTAATCTAATCTAATCTAATCTAATCTAATCTAATCTAATCTAATCTAATCTAATCTAATCTAATCTAATCTAATCTAATCTAATCTAATCTAATCTAATCTAATCTAATCTAATCTAATCTAATCTAATCTAATCTAATCTAATCTAATCTAATCTAATCTAATCTAATCTAATCTAATCTAATCTAATCTAATCTAATCTAATCTAATCTAATCTAATCTAATCTAATCTAATCTAATCTAATCTAATCTAATCTAATCTAATCTAATCTAATCTAATCTAATCTAATCTAATCTAATCTAATCTAATCTAATCTAATCTAATCTAATCTAATCTAATCTAATCTAATCTAATCTAATCTAATCTAATCTAATCTAATCTAATCTAATCTAATCTAATCTAATCTAATCTAATCTAATCTAATCTAATCTAATCTAATCTAATCTAATCTAATCTAATCTAATCTAATCTAATCTAATCTAATCTAATCTAATCTAATCTAATCTAATCTAATCTAATCTAATCTAATCTAATCTAATTAAATCTAATCTAATCAAATCATCTAATTTAATCATCCGATCTAAACATCTAATATAATCATCTAATCTAATCTAATCATCGAATCTAATCATCTAATCTAATAATCTAATCTAACAAATCTATTCATCTAATCTAACCTAATATAATATAATCTAACCTAACCTAACCTAACCTAACCTAAACTAACCTAACCTAACCTAACCTAACCTAACCTAATCTAATCTAATCTAATCTAATCTAATCTAATCAAATCATCTAATTTAATCATCTGATCTAAACATCTAATATAATCATCTAATCTAATCTAATCATCGAATCTAATCATCTAATCTAATAATCTAATCTAATAAATCTATTAATCTAATCTAACCTAATATAATATAATATAATATAACCTAACCTAACCTAACCTAGCCTAACCTAACCTAACCTAACCTAACCTAACCTAACCTAACCTAACCTAACCTAACCTAACCTAACCTAACCTAACCTAACCTAAACTAATCTAATCTAATCTAATCTAATCTAATCTAATCAAATCATCTAATTTATTCATCTGATCTAAACATCTAATCTAATCATCTAATCTAATAATCTAATCTAACTAATTTATTAATCTAATCTAATCTAATATAATCTAACCTAACCCAACCCAACCCAACCCAACCTAACCTAATCTAACCTAACCTAACCTAACCTAACCTAACCTAATATAATATAATCAAATCTAATCTAATCTAATCTAATCTAATCTAATCTAATCTAATCTAATCTAATCTAATCTAATCTAATCTAATCTAATCTAATCTAATCTAATCTAATCTAATCTAATCTAATCTAATCTAATCTAATCTAATCTAATCTAATCTAATCTAATCTAATCTAATCTAATCAAATCATCTAATTTAATCATCTGATCTAAACAACTAATATAATAATCTAATCTAATCTAATCATCGAATCTAATCATCTAATCTAATAATCTAATCTAATAATCTAATGTAACAAATCTATTAATCTAATCTAACCTAATCTAATCTAACCTAACCTAACCTAACCTAACCTAACCTAACCTAACCTAACCTAGCCTAACCTAACCTAACCTAACCTAACCTAACATAGCCTAACCTAACCTAACCCAACCTAATCTAATCTAATATAATCAAGTCATCTAATTTAATCATCTGATCTAAACATCTAATCTAATCATCTAATCTAATCATCGAATCTAATCATCTAATCTAATCATGTAATCTAATGTAACTAATCTACTAATCTAATCTACCCTAATATAATCTAACCTAACATAACCTAACCTAACCTAACCTAACCTAACCTAACCTAACCTAACCTAACCTAATCTAATCTAATCTACTCTAATCTAATCTAATCTAATCTAATCTAATCTAATCTAATCTAATCTAATCTAATCTAATCTAATCTAATCTAATCTAATCTAATCTAATCTAATCTAATCTAATCTAATCTAATCTAATCTAATCTAATCTAATCTAATCTAATCTAATCTAATCTAATCTAATCTAAGCTAATCTAATCTAATCTAATCTAATCTAATCTAATCAAATCATCTAATTTAATCATCTGATCTAAACAACTAATATAATCATCTAATCTAATCTAATCATCGAATCTAATCATCTAATCTAATAATCTAATCTAACAAATCTATTCATCTAATCTAACCTAATATAATATAATCTAACCTAACCTAACCTAACCTAACCTAAACTAACCTAACCTAACCTAACCTAACCTAATCTAATCTAATCTAATCTAATCTAATCAAATCATCTAATTTAATCATCTGATCTAAACATCTAATATAATCATCTAATCTAATCTAATCATCGAATCTAATCATCTAATCTAATAATCTAATCTAATAAATCTATTAATCTAATCTAACCTAATATAATATAATATAATATAACCTAACCTAACCTAACCTAGCCTAACCTAACCTAACCTAACCTAACCTAACCTAACCTAACCTAACCTAACCTAACCTAACCTAACCTAACCTAACCTAACCTAACCTAACCTAACCTAACCTAACCTAAACTAATCTAATCTAAACTAATCTAATCTAATCTAATCTAATCAAATCATCTAATTTATTCATCTGATCTAAACATCTAATCTAATCATCTAATCTAATAATCTAATCTAACTAATTTATTAATCTAATCTAATCTAATATAATCTAACCTAACCCAACCCAACCCAACCCAACCTAACCTAATCTAACCTAACCTAACCTAACCTAACCTAACCTAATATAATATAATCAAATCTAATCTAATCTAATCTAATCTAATCTAATCTAATCTAATCTAATCTAATCTAATCTAATCTAATCTAATCTAATCTAATCTAATCTAATCTAATCTAATCTAATCTAATCTAATCTAATCTAATCTAATCTAATCTAATCTAATCTAATCTAATCTAATCTAATCTAATCAAATCATCTAATTTAATCATCTGATCTAAACAACTAATATAATAATCTAATCTAATCTAATCATCGAATCTAATCATCTAATCTAATAATCTAATCTAATAATCTAATGTAACAAATCTATTAATCTAATCTAACCTAATCTAATCTAATCTAACCTAACCTAACCTAACCTAACCTAACCTAACCTAACCTAGCCTAACCTAACCTAACCTAACCTAACCTAACCTAACCTAACATAGCCTAACCTAACCTAACCCAACCTAATCTAATCTAATATAATCAAGTCATCTAATTTAATCATCTGATCTAAACATCTAATCTAATCATCTAATCTAATCATCGAATCTAATCATCTAATCTAATCATCTAATCTAATGTAACTAATCTACTAATCTAATCTACCCTAATATAATCTAACCTAACATAACCTAACCTAACCTAACCTAACCTAACCTAACCTAACCTAACCTAATCTAATCTAATCTACTCTAATCTAATCTAATCTAATCTAATCTAATCTAATCTAATCTAATCTAATCTAATCTAATCTAATCTAATCTAATCTAATCTAATCTAATCTAATCTAATCTAATCTAATCTAATCTAATCTAATCTAATCTAATCTAATCTAATCTAATCTAATCTAATCTAATCTAATCTAATCTAATCTAATCTAATCTAATCTAATCTAATCTAATCTAATCTAATCTAATCTAATCTAATCTAATCTAATCTAATCTAATCTAATCTAATCTAATCTAATCTAATCTAATCTAATCTAATCTAATCTAATCTAATCTAATCTAATTAAATCTAATCTAATCAAATCATCTAATTTAATCATCCGATCTAAACATCTAATATAATCATCTAATCTAATCTAATCATCGAATCTAATCATCTAATCTAATAATCTAATCTAACAAATCTATTCATCTAATCTAACCTAATATAATATAATCTAACCTAACCTAACCTAACCTAACCTAAACTAACCTAACCTAACCTAACCTAACCTAACCTAATCTAATCTAATCTAATCTAATCTAATCAAATCATCTAATTTAATCATCTGATCTAAACATCTAATATAATCATCTAAACTAATCTAATCATCGAATCTAATCATCTAATCTAATAATCTAATCTAATAAATCTATTAATCTAATCTAACCTAATATAATATAATATAATATAACCTAACCTAACCTAACCTAGCCTAACCTAACCTAACCTAACCTAACCTAACCTAACCTAACCTAACCTAACCTAACCTAACCTAACCTAACCTAACCTAACCTAACCTAAACTAATCTAATCTAATCTAATCTAATCCAATCTAATCTAATCAAATCATCTAATTTATTCATCTGATCTAAACATCTAATCTAATCATCTAATCTAATAATCTAATCTAACTAATTTATTAATCTAATCTAATCTAATATAATCTAACCTAACCCAACCCAACCCAACCCAACCTAACCTAATCTAACCTAACCTAACCTAACCTAACCTAACCTAATATAATCAAATCTAATCTAATCTAATCTAATCTAATCTAATCTAATCTAATCTAATCTAATCTAATCTAATCTAATCTAATCTAATCTAATATAATCTAATCTAATCTAATCTAATCTAATCTAATCTAATCTAATCTAATCTAATCTAATCTAATCTAATCTAATCTAATCAAATCATCTAATTTAATCATCTGATCTAAACAACTAATATAATAATCTAATCTAATCTAATCATCGAATCTAATCATCTAATCTAATAATCTAATCTAATAATCTAATGTAACAAATCTATTAATCTAATCTAACCTAATCTAATCTAACCTAACCTAACCTAACCTAACCTAACCTAACCTAACCTAGCCTAACCTAACCTAACCTAACCTAACCTAACCTAACATAGCCTAACCTAACCTAACCCAACCTAATCTAATCTAATATAATCAAGTCATCTAATTTAATCATCTGATCTAAACATCTAATCTAATCATCTAATCTAATGTAACTAATCTACTAATCTAATCTACCCTAATATAATCTAACCTAACATAACCTAACCTAACCTAACCTAACCTAACCTAACCTAACCTAATCTAATCTAATCTACTCTAATCTAATCTAATCTAATCTAATCTAATCTAATCTAATCTAATCTAATCTAATCTAATCTAATCTAATCTAATCTAATCTAATCTAATCTAATCTAATCTAATCTAATCTAATCTAATCTAATCTAATCTAATCTAATCTAATCTAATCTAATCTAATCTAATCTAATCTAATCTAATCTAATCTAATCTAATCTAATCTAATCTAATCTAATCAAATCTAATCTAATCTAATCTAATCTAATCTAATCTAATCTAATCTAATCTAATCTAATCTAATCTAATCTAATCTAATCTAATCTAATCTAATCTAATCTAATCTAAGCTAATCTAATCTAATCTAATCTAATCTAATCTAATCTAATCTAATCAAATCATCTAATTTAATCATCTGATCTAAACAACTAATATAATCATCTAATCTAATCTAATCATCGAATCTAATCATCTAATCTAATCATCTAATCTAATAATCTAATCTAACAATCTATTAATCTAATCTAACCTAATCTAATCTAATCTAACCTAACCTAACCTAACCTAACCTAACCTAGCCTAACCTAACCTAACCTAACCTAACCTAACCTAACATAACCTAACCTAACCCAACCTAACCCAACCTAATCTACTCTAATAATATCAAGTCATCTAATTTAATCATCTGATCTAAACATCTAATCTAATCATCTAATCTAATGTAACTAATCTACTAATCTAATCTAACCTAATATAATCTAACCTAACCTAACCTAACCTAACCTAACCTAACCTAACCTAATCTAATCTAATCTACTCTAATCTAATCTAATCTAATTTAATCTAATCTAAGCTAATCTAATCTAATCTAATCTAATCTAATCAAATCATCTAATTTAATCATCTGATCTAAACAACTAATATAATCATCTAATCTAATCTAATCATCGAATCTAATCATCTAATCTAATAATCTAATCTAACAAATCTATTCATCTAATCTAACCTAATATAATATAATCTAACCTAACCTAACCTAACCTAACCTAAACTAACCTAACCTAACCTAACCTAACCTAACCTAATCTAATCTAATCTAATCTAATCTAATCAAATCATCTAATTTAATCATCTGATGTAAACATCTAATATAATCATCTAATCTAATCTAATCATCGAATCTAATCATCTAATCTAATAATCTAATCTAATAAATCTATTAATCTAATCTAACCTAATATAATATAATATAATATAACCTAACCTAACCTAACCTAGCCTAACCTAACCTAACCTAACCTAACCTAACCTAACCTAACCTAACCTAACCTAACCTAACCTAACCTAACCTAACCTAACCTAACCTAAACTAATCTAATCTAATCTAATCTAATCTAATCTAATCTAATCAAATCATCTAATTTATTCATCTGATCTAAACATCTAATCTAATCATCTAATCTAATAATCTAATCTAACTAATTTATTAATCTAATCTAATCTAATATAATCTAACCTAACCCAACCCAACCCAACCCAACCTAACCTAATCTAACCTAACCTAACCTAACCTAACCTAACCTAATATAATATAATCAAATCTAATCTAATCTAATCTAATCTAATCTAATCTAATCTAATCTAATCTAATCTAATCTAATCTAATCTAATCTAATCTAATCTAATCTAATCTAATCTAATCTAATCTAATCTAATCTAATCTAATCTAATCTAATCTAATCTAATCTAATCTAATCTAATCTAATCTAATCTAATCAAATCATCTAATTTAATCATCTGATCTAAACAACTAATATAATAATCTAATCTAATCTAATCATCGAATCTAATCATCTAATCTAATAATCTAATCTAATAATCTAATGTAACAAATCTATTAATCTAATCTAACCTAATCTAATCTAATCTAACCTAACCTAACCTAACCTAACCTAACCTAACCTAACCTAACCTAGCCTAACCTAACCTAACCTAACCTAACCTAACCTAACCTAACATAGCCTAACCTAACCTAACCCAACCTAATCTAATCTAATATAATCAAGTCATCTAATTTAATCATCTGATCTAAACATCTAATCTAATCATCTAATCTAATCATCGAATCTAATCATCTAATCTAATCATCTAATCTAATGTAACTAATCTACTAATCTAATCTACCCTAATATAATCTAACCTGACATAACCTAACCTAACCTAACCTAACCTAACCTAACCTAACCTAACCTAACCTAATCTAATCTACTCTAATAATATCAAGTCATCTAATTTAATCATCTGATCTAAACATCTAATCTAATCATCGAATCTAATCATCTAATCTAATCATCTAATCTAATGTAACTAATCTACTAATCTAATCTAACCTAATATAATCTAACCTAACCTAACCTAACCTAACCTAACCTAACCTAACCTAATCTAATCTAATCTACTCTAATCTAATCTAATCTAATTTAATCTAATCTAAGCTAATCTAATCTAATCTAATCTAATCTAATCAAATCATCTAATTTAATCATCTGATCTAAACAACTAATATAATCATCTAATCTAATCTAATCATCGAATCTAATCATCTAATCTAATAATCTAATCTAACAAATCTATTCATCTAATCTAACCTAATATAATATAATCTAACCTAACCTAACCTAACCTAACCTAAACTAACCTAACCTAACCTAACCTAACCTAACCTAATCTAATCTAATCTAATCTAATCTAATCAAATCATCTAATTTAATCATCTGATGTAAACATCTAATATAATCATCTAATCTAATCTAATCATCGAATCTAATCATCTAATCTAATAATCTAATCTAATAAATCTATTAATCTAATCTAACCTAATATAATATAATATAATATAACCTAACCTAACCTAACCTAGCCTAACCTAACCTAACCTAACCTAACCTAACCTAACCTAACCTAACCTAACCTAACCTAACCTAACCTAACCTAACCTAACCTAAACTAATCTAATCTAATCTAATCTAATCTAATCTAATCTAATCAAATCATCTAATTTATTCATCTGATCTAAACATCTAATCTAATCATCTAATCTAATAATCTAATCTAACTAATTTATTAATCTAATCTAATCTAATATAATCTAACCTAACCCAACCCAACCCAACCCAACCTAACCTAATCTAACCTAACCTAACCTAACCTAACCTAACCTAATATAATATAATCAAATCTAATCTAATCTAATCTAATCTAATCTAATCTAATCTAATCTAATCTAATCTAATCTAATCTAATCTAATCTAATCTAATCTAATCTAATCTAATCTAATCTAATCTAATCTAATCTAATCTAATCTAATCTAATCTAATCTAATCTAATCTAATCTAATCTAATCTAATCAAATCATCTAATTTAATCATCTGATCTAAACAACTAATATAATAATCTAATCTAATCTAATCATCGAATCTAATCATCTAATCTAATAATCTAATCTAATAATCTAATGTAACAAATCTATTAATCTAATCTAACCTAATCTAATCTAATCTAACCTAACCTAACCTAACCTAACCTAACCTAACCTAACCTAACCTAGCCTAACCTAACCTAACCTAACCTAACCTAACCTAACCTAACATAGCCTAACCTAACCTAACCCAACCTAATCTAATCTAATATAATCAAGTCATCTAATTTAATCATCTGATCTAAACATCTAATCTAATCATCTAATCTAATCATCGAATCTAATCATCTAATCTAATCATCTAATCTAATGTAACTAATCTACTAATCTAATCTACCCTAATATAATCTAACCTGACATAACCTAACCTAACCTAACCTAACCTAACCTAACCTAACCTAACCTAACCTAATCTAATCTACTCTAATCTAATCTAATCTAATCTAATCTAATCTAATCTAATCTAATCTAATCTAATCTAATCTAATCTAATCTAATCTGATCTAATCTAATCTAATCTAATCTAATCTAATCTAATCTAATCTAATCTAATCTAATCTAATCTAATCTAATCTAATCTAATCTAATCTAATCTAATCTAATCTAATCTAATCTAATCTAATCTAATCTAATCTAATCTAATCTAATCTAATCTAATCTAATCTAATCTAATCTAATCTAATCTAATCTAATCTAATCTAATCTAATCTAATCTAATCTAATCTAATCTAATCTAATCTAATCAAATCTAATCTAATCTAATCTAATCTAATCTAATCTAATCTAATCTAATCTAATCTAATCTAATCTAATCTAATCTAATCTAAGCTAATCTAATCTAATCTAATCTAATCTAATCAAATCATCTAATTTAATCATCTGATCTAAACAACTAATATAATCATCTAATCTAATCTAATCATCGAATCTAATCATCTAATCTAATCATCTAATCTAATAATCTAATCTAACAATCTATTAATCTAATCTAACCTAATCTAATCTAATCTAACCTAACCTAACCTAACCTAACCTAACCTAGCCTAACCTAACCTAACCTAACCTAACCTAACCTAACCT